>JAODAL010005904.1:0-138901 GCA_025379985.1 Phyllomedusa bahiana | reverse complement strand
GGGAATTTTGGGGATTTTTTCGGGCTTCGGTGAATAAGAGTAAGTGCCAGTTATTACAGTTGGGATCCCGAGCAGAAAATCTACAAGGGAAACTAGAGGTGGAGGTGGCTAAATCGCATCTTACCTATTTGGGGATCAAAATAGGGTTTCGGTCGGCTTTGATCTATAATCTAAATTATGGTCCACTCTTCAAAAAGATAAAGTCAGAACTCGATAAATGGATGGATCTCCCCCTCTCTGTCATGGGTCGGGTAATTCTTATCAAAATGATAAGTTTCGCAAGGCTGCTATACCCGCTGCAGAACATCCCGATTCTTCTAAAACACAGGGATATCGATTCATTGAGAAGCTCATTTACTGAATTTATATGGCGGGGAAAACAGCCAAGGATTAGCTATCGGAAGCTAACAGTAGGAAGAGGACTGGGAGGAGCACAGTTACCAAATGTTAGGCTATGTAATTTAGCAGCGATGTGGCGACATATTAGGGATTGGCTAGGGGGTTGGAATTGCTTTTCAAACTTAGAGCTGGAATCTCAATTGGCGGCGCCCGTCTCTTTGAAGGCGTTGATTCACTTGCCATACAGACAGCATCCTCCGGAGGTCAAACAGAGCGTTATTTTGCAAGATACGCTAGCGACATGGAGACATGTCCGTAAGATTTTCAAGAGACCCATGTTTATTTCACCTTTCCTTCCTCTGTGGGAAATTCCTTCATTTCGAGCGGGTAGGGAGAATGCCTTATTCCACAAATGGAAGGACAAGGGTATCAATATCTTAGGAGATATTTTAAGTCAGGAGGGGACACTGATGACCTGGGACAAATTTAATGGGGCCTTTGGACTGGGCCAGAAGCATGTGCTCCAGTATTTGCAAGTTAGGAATTTTTGTAAAGCTTATTTATCCAATCAGAGAGCACTGACGGAGACTGAAGATTTTAGGGAGTTATGTAAGATCGAAGGCACAAAGGGCCTGTTATCCCAAGTCTATAGGATTTTTGGCAGAGTAGAATCAATTGGGACGACTCAGTCAATGTTTAGAGCGTGGGAGAACAGACTACAGGATGAGGACCTCACTAGAAAGATTCTGAAAGGGATGGATCTGGTAAGGAAGGCCACGACCAATGTGCAGTGGAGGGAGATACTCTTTAGGATCGCTCATAGGGCCATTTACGCATTTAATATTCCTTACAAGAACAGGGCACACTATTTGTCTGAATGTCCAAAATGTAAGCAAGACAAGGCAGATCTCTTCCACTGCTTATGGGTGTGCCCTGAGATAGAGGAGACCTGGAGAAAAGCACTGGTGTTAATCAAGGGGATTTGGGAGGTAGACATCCCCATGGTACCTGAGAGTCTCTTATTCCACTATATACCCAAAAGATCTCAGTCGGAGGGCTCGGAGGAGACTTTAGTATCTGATAAAGGGCTTCATGTGATGTTTTTAGCTGTAAAGCGTTGCATTTTAAGGCACTGGATCAAGACATCGGTCCCGGATGAGGCAGAGATGATTGCATGCTTGAGAGATATGTTTTTTATAGAAAAATTAGATGCAGAAAGGGATAAAGATAAGAGTTTTAAATCATTTTTCAAGAAATGGAAACCATATATTTCACATACTTTCAGTACAATGGAGATTAAGAAAGTTAGGGAAATTTTTTCAAGAAATACGAAATTCTTAAAGGGAAAAGCTTCGGGCAACCTAGGAAAATTTAGACTAGATGTTTAAGAATACAGATTTTTTTGGGGTTTTTAACCGTTGGGGGGAGGGGGTAAAGGGGGGGGGAAAACAAAAACACAGAATTCCGGTTGGGTTAATGTCTGCATTGACATGGTACAATTTTTGGGGGAAAAAATATTTGTTATTGTATTTTCCCTTTTGCCAATTTTCCCCCCCCCCCCCCCCCCCCCCCCCCCCCCCCCGGGGAGTTTTTTGTTCCCCCCTTTTTAAATAAGGGGTTTGGGGGGTTTGTATTTTTTTTAATACCTTTTGGGGATTTCGGGGTTTTAGGAAAATTTTCCTTAAAAAAAAAAAAAAAAAAAAAGGGGCCGAAAACCAAAAAAACTTTACAAAATAAAGGGGAAGTTAAAAACCCCGGGAAAAAAACCGGGGGGTTTGGGTCGCCCCGAAAGACCGGCCCCCAACATAGGGGGGAAAATTGGGGAAAAAAGGAAATTTTTTTTTGGCCCCGGGGAAAAAAAAAACAGTTAAATTCCCCAAACGGTTTTGTAAACCAAAAAAATTCTCTTTTTTGGTTTTTTCCCGGCCAATAAACCACCAATCAAAGGGGACGACAATGTCCCTTATAACCTTGGAGGAGAATTGACCATCAGAATGGGAGGAAATGCCCCATTTTTTCCTAGGGAAAAAAATGTCCAAACATATTCAAAAGGCAACGTTAAAAAATCAGTAAAAAGGAAAAAGATGTTTGGGTTTTGAAGCGGGGGGGTTTGTCCATTTTTACCCAATCGCCGAGCTACTTTCCATAGAGTTCTATGGGGAAAAGAAATTCTGAGCCCCTCGGATTGGCTAAAAAAAAAGGGGCGGTTATTTGGCCCAAAAAGGGAGAGGACGAGCTCCTAGGGGTTTTCTAAGCAATCTGAAATAAAACTGACACCAAAATCAAAATAAACTAAAATTTTTGTCCAAATTGATAAAAAGAAAATAATATAGGGGAAACAAAAAAAAATTTTTTAAATCAATAAAATCATTTATTTTTTTTTTTTTCGTTCCAAGGATCAATATAGGGGGGAAACCAAAATAAAGAAATAAACAGGATTTTTTTGATTTAATTTTTTTTTTTTCTTTTACCTCCATATTATCATTCGTTTTTATAACATGGGGACAACTCTGTGTGTTATAATTTGATTTGGCCGTGTACGTTTTATTTCAGATTGCATTAAAAAAACCCCTAGGAGCGTCGCCGCTCCCCCCTTTGGTCCAAATAACGGCGCCTCTTTTAACTTACCCAATCACAGACCGCCTCAAATTTCTTTTCCCCCAAAAACTCTAGGGAAAAGTATTGCGCTCGATTGCAAAGTGGAACCCCCGCCCTTCAACCAAATAGCTCTTTCTGCTTTTTACGTATTTTGAACTCCCCCCGCTTTGAAATATTGGGTCTTTTTCTCCATAGGATAAAAGGGGACTTTGTCGCCCCCTTTTTCCTGTTTGGGGTTTTATGCCGACCAATGAGAATAGCTTAAAAATTTGAATTACGATTTCCCGGCGATTCTCTCTTTTGCAATTTCCCATGTAGCGCCGGTCTCGCGACAAAGGGTTTTTGGGGTTTTTAACTGCTTTTTTGTAAAAAAGGGGTTCGGCCTTTATCGATAAGTTTTAATTTAAAAAAAAATGTTTTTTTTTTCCAATCCACCCCGCAGGCTGACCCCGAGATTTCAGTGCGCCCATTCCCCATAGATATAAGGGGAAAAGAATAGCTCGCGCCTTTTGGCTGGGATAAAAAAAGCCCCCCTACTCCCAATCCTCTTTTCTGTTTTTTTTATTATTTTAAATTTTCCCCCCGTGGTTTTCTGATTGGTAAAAATTTCCCCATAGACTAAAGGGTTTTTTTGTCGCTCCTATTCTTTTTGGTCAATAATTCTCCATGGTTTTTTAATGGTCTCTGTCGCTCCTATTTATTGGTGAGCTGCTGAGCCCCCGCTAAGCCAACCCCAATCACTTTTTTTTGCATTTTTTACTGTATTTTAACTGCCCCCCGCCGTTGTTTCTGATTGGTAAAACCTTCCCCATGGGTTTTTTAATGTTTCACTGCCGCTCCTATTCTGAGGGCCGGGTTTATCCGACCAAAAATGGTTTCGAATTTAATTACTGTATTTCCCCGGGAAAATTTCCAATATCCTAATTCTTTGATATTGCGCCGTTCTAGATTTTTTAAAAAAGTGATTTTTTTTTAAAGTTTATTTTTTTACTTCAGCTCTTTTTTTTGACACTGTTTTTTTTTCCCCCTTTATAAAGGCTTTTTTTCGGAAAACAAATCCTGCTCGACGAGCGGAGCGCCAGAAATTTTTGTCCCCGATTTCTTCTGCTTCCCCCGCATGTTCCGATCCTGCTTCACTTCGCCTCGGCCCGGGGGAATTTAGACCAAAAAAAAACCAGGACTTTTGTCGGGCTGCCAGCGCCCGCCTGTCCTCGCTTTGCCGACCCGATGAAATCCTCGGGAGTTTTCGAGCCCCGCGTCCGCCCCACCCTCGCCCACCCCCCGCGCCCACTCCCCCCCCCCTTTATGGGGGGGCCCCAGCCGAAATGGCGAACACTGCGCCAACACTGCAAACCCAGCGTCCGACAAGGGGGGTTCGGCTGGGGGCGCAAAAATACGCAAAAAAAGGGGCGTAAAAGCCCATCACCTGTCGCCCTTTTTTCTATTTTTCTTTTTCTATTATAAAAAAAAAAAATCTAAAATAAAAGCTACATAAAATAAGGCTGAAAAGATCAGAAAAAGGCAGAAAAATTCAAAAATAGCACTCAAACCTGCGTGTACTACAGAAAAGGAAATTGTGCCGGGTCAGGAGGGAGGGGAGGGAACCGCTCAGGAAGGATTTGGTTAAAGTTTTAGGGCGACAGGTCCCTTTTGGGCTTTCAAAAACCCTTTTTTTTTGGTATTTTGCATCAAAAAACTGTTGACACCTGGTTTCCCCCTGGGCCACTTTTTTAAATCCTCCCAGTTATTCTATCTCTAGCTAAAAGCCGCAGTCTTCATTTCTGGGTTGGACGGTTTTTCGGTTGGGGGTTCATTCCCCGTAAGAGGGCCTGAGGGGTGAAGGGGATGTTGTGTATAAGAACTTTCCCTGGGCAGGGGTAGGGAAAGGGGTCATCCCGGGATTTCTTTTTCCCCCTTTTTTTCCCCCCCCCCCCCCCCCCATTCCCCTTTCCCTACCCCCTTGTTGTCGTAGGGTCCACGTGCTTTTTTTTGAGTGGTTGTTTGTCAAATTAAAAGTTTTTTATTACTGTCTCCAGTTTGGAGGTTGGGGTGTCATTTTTACCTTTAACAAAGTTGGAATAAACAAGTTTAATAAACTTTTTTAGTTCGTTATTCCCAATTGTACATGCCCAAATTTTAAATTTCCTTTTTTGTTTTCTACATTAAGATGCGGTATCCGCACTATGTTTTTTCTTCTTTTTTTTTACATCTGTAATTAGCAATTTCTTAAAATAAAATTATGCTTTTGAATTTGAAAAAAAAAAAAAAAATGTGATGCCCCTATTCCTTTAAAATGAATTGTCACATACCAAAACTAACATGTTGCAAAAAATGACTGAGGGACTTCCGGTTCCAGCGCTGCCATGAGGAGGTGAACGCCCGCAGCCTCCGCATTCCCCGCCGCACCTGCTCCACCTCCAGTGGCCCAAACCAACCCCCCGCAAAGGGCTACTCCCCCGCTCTCCGACGGGTGTAGGAGAGGACGTCCTCAGGGGGCGGGCCCGAAGGACCGTCCCCCCCCCCCCGCAACCCCGTGGGGGATCCCAACAGGGGCCCGGGGCACGGCACCCGCGGAGCTCCATGCACCAGCACACTCACCCTGGACCTATGGACAGTGGGCCTGCGCCCTTGAGCACTCCTACCTCTGCTGCCCAAGCTGCTCACACCCTAGATTACAAGGCCATCGCCATTGAGGTGGCCCGCCATATAGCTCCTGAGCTCCAGGCAGCTATTGAGTCGTCCCTGCAAGCATCCCTGAGCCAGCTGCAGAATGATGTCCAGCACCATGACACTAGGCTGGACGAACTAGAGCACAAGGTACGCCACCTAGAAGCCGAGAATGACATGCTGCACCGCAAATTATCCCCATGTCACAAGGCTCAAGACGTCCTTTATGACCGCATAGAGGACCTCGAGAATCACTCTCGCATGAGCAACCTCCGGATAGTGGGTCTCTCTGAAAACATCAAACATGCGGATCTACAAGGCCTCTGCCAATCCGGCCTCTCGCAAGCCCTGGGAATTAACCGTAGCTGCAGGGTTGAGAGGGTGCATCGTATTGGCCCTGAACCCTCTTCTGGCAAAAATAGGGATGACCAGCTGCCAAGAAAACCGCGCACTGTCATTATTAAGTACTTGGATTATAATGACAAACAAGACATCCTTAAAGCCTATCGCAAACAGAGGACCCCCCCGCTCCTAGAAGGACAGAGGATCCAAATATTTGAGGACTTTTCTTTGGAGGTCTCTAGGAGGAGACGAGCCTTCAGCAAGACCTGTTCCTATCTATTCTCCAAAAGGATTCGGTTCCAACTCCTGTATCCGGCCACATTGAAGGTAACCCTTCCGGACGCCGCACCAAAGTACTTCACTTCCCCAAGAGATGCAGAAGAGGACCTGCGCTTCCTAGAGGACTCTGTGCCTTCTTCCTCACGATCACCTTCCATCGCCGGCAACGGATCTTCCTCATCTCCCCCACGGCTATCCTCATCCTGGGACCGGAGATCTTCAAGTTCCCGCCGTCTTCCTGAGACCCCCCAAAGGTCCCCGACTTGAACTTTCGCCTAGGACTTTCGGTGATAACCAGTCGGATTCGGGGACCGTGAGTAACTTTGACAAGGCCGCTGCCAGTGGCCCAACAGTCCCCCCCCCCCCCCTTCTCCACTTCCCACCCCCTTTAACCTCCCCTTGTGCTGTTTATTTCCATCACTATTCAGCGTCGAGGTAGCACGTTTGCTCAGATGCTATTGTCCTTCACTTTATTTTGCAAAGATGTAATGTTTCCTTACTGTTGTCATTTGGGTTGTGGCTCTTGCCAGTTCATGTCCTTTTTGGCCAGGGGTTGCTTCTAGTCCAGTTAAGAGGGCTACACTTACTGTACACTTTTTCTCTGGCAGAAGGATGTGTGGAACATAAGAGTAATTGAAAGCACACCGCCGACCTCCCTGTGGCAGAAAAAAGTGAAGTCCTTACACGCAAAAAGAGTCTGAGTGACCTGGTTCCTGACTCTCGGCGTGATTTGTTTGGTTTATTCTATAATTTTCCATTTTCTTTTAGGTTATATAGCCGGTTTATTTTTATTTTATTTATTAGCTCTATTTCTGAAGTTGCTAGGATTTGTGTCTGGTCCTACACAGCGTCACTTCCCTTATAGCGGTTCTTTTACCCGCCAACAGACACTCCACACTCCCTTCCCCTACCCCCTTCGGCCATGAAAGTCGTCACGTGGAACGTGAAAGGGCTCCGCTCCCCGAACAAACGCATCAGGATCTTACGACACCTTAAAAAAGCCCGCCCAGACATTGTTCTCCTGCAGGAGACACATTTGCCTCATGAAGATTTTTTCAGGATGCAGAGGTTGTGGGTCGGTCAAGTTTTTGGCTCCCCCTCGGTAGATGGAAAGGCAGGTGTCCTCACCTTAGTGCACAAAAACTTTCCCTATCAACTGGTCTCACATGATTCAGACCAGGCGGGTCGTTGGTCCCACTTGAAGATCTGTCATAATGGTAACCAGGTCAGCTTGTTCAATGTATACGGCCCCAATACTCAAAGTAAACCATTTTTTGAGTCTCTTGCGGATGAGATCCAGAGGGACTCTGCGACATCTGTCATCATGGGGGGTGATATGAACGTAGTGTTAGACGAAATTTTGGATAGGAAAAGAGACCTGGGGTCAGCTCCCCCTGCGGTTTCAGTCAGGAGACCTAAGGTAGGGACCCTACAACACCTATTAAACACCACAGGGTTGAGGGATGGCTGGAGAGATCTCCACCCTGATAGCAGGGAATTTTCATTCTTCTCTCCCTCTCAAAACTCATGGTCGAGGCTGGATTATGTCTTGATCTCCCCCGAGCTCCAAGGAAGGCTGGTTGCCTCGGAGATTCTAGATTTAGTGATCTCAGATCATTCCCCTGTGGTGGCGGAGATAGCGGATGTTTTTCCAAAGGGAACTGATTACTTCTGGCGGTTCCCCTCCTACATGGCCAAGACCGAGCAGTTCGCTGATCTACTTCATGGATGGTGGTTGGAGTTTTCAGAGGCCAATGCACAACACTCTGACGACATCCCTTTATACTGGGCTACGGCCAAATCTGTCCTGAGGGGTCATATTATAGCTCACACCTCAAACTACAGGTGTACGCTGAATGAGGAATATAGGAAAGCTTCTGAACAGGTGAGGCGCTCCTACGCTAGGTTCCTCTCGGACTGCTCGGAGGAGGCCAGGAGGGACTGGGAGCAGGCCAAGAGAGTTTTTGAACTCTGGTTAGGGCGGAAAGAAGAGGTGCAGAGATCTCACTTGAAATCCTCCCTATTTCGTCACGGGAATAAAGCAGGCAAATTATTATCTAGACTACTTCAAGGCAGCTATTCCCCATCCCACATCCCGTCGATCCGTACCCCGGGCGGCCAGATCACCTCGGACCCCTATAAAATCAATGACGCGCTTAAATCGTTCTATGAACAGTTATACTCTGAGGGGTTAAGCCTGGATGACGGGGAATCCGCTAATGGTAGGAATTTCCTGAATTCCATCCCCCTCCCCAAATTGTCCACGGAAAACCTAGAAGTCCTTAATACTGAGATCACAACGCGGGAGGTACAACTAGCTATCCGCCATCTATCTGCGGGGAAGGCTCCAGGCCCTGACGGCTTCTCCGGTGAGATTTATAAAATACTTATTGAGCCACTGACCCCACTGCTTACCAGTTACTTCAACCAAATAGTTCAGGAGGGCATTGTCCGACCTGAATGTAAAAACGCCTACATAAAAGTAATCCCCAAAAAGGCAAAGATCCCCTCCTCCCGTCCTCTTACCGGCCAATCTCACTGATGGATACGGACCAGAAACTGCTGTCCAAGATCATGGCAGACAGGCTGGCTACATTCTTGCCCACCCTCATCGGCCCATCACAAAAAGGATTTGTCAAGGGCCGTGCAGCTGTGAACAACCTCAGAAAAGTTCTGTCAGTGCTCGAAAGTGTGAAGTCCGCTTCCTCTCCCACCGGCCATCCTGTCATGGTCGCAATAGACGCTGAAAAAGCTTTCAACAATGTCCGGTGGGAGTGGTTGTGGATGGTCCTCGAGCGTATGGGGATAAGAGGCAGATTTAAAAACTTGCTGACTGCTATCTACAGTAACCCGACTGCACAGGTGCACACTCCGGGCTTCCTTTCGCAACGTTTTTGCCTTCACAAGGGCACTCGCCAGGGATGTCCCCTGTCTCCCCTCTTGTTCGACATGGCCTTGGAACCCCTAGCTCGCTTTTTGGAGGACTCAGACCTCTTTTCTGGTATAGCGGTAGGCCGGAGCCAGGTCAGACTCGCTCTCTTTGCCGACGACTTACTTTTATTTCTCTCTGATCCGGTTACTCATCTCCCTAGGATCTTTTCTTTCCTAGATAAATTTGGCAGATTCTCCGGATACACAGTTAACGCCTCCAAGAGCGAGCTATTGGAACTGGGAACCCCTCTCCCAAAATCTGTCTGGCAAAACCTTAATCTGGGAATCGCCCCTACAAAGTCATGTATTACTTACCTGGGAATAAAAATAGGCAAGACCCCTAAGACCATTTACGACCTGAACTTTCCCCCTCTGATCAAAAAGATTTCAGATGATCTCCTAAGATGGCAGAATCTCCCCCTCTCCCTGTCAGGTAGATGCCACGCAATTAAGATGGTATGTTTTCCTAAGCTTCTATATCCCCTCCAAACCCTTCCCTTACTAATACGTCACCCAGACATAAATAAGATTCACTCCTCCTTTACCCGCTTTATCTGGGCGGGGAAGAGACCCCGGATAGCGCTCGCTAAGTTGATCCTCCCTGTCCAGGAAGGAGGTCTAAATCTCCCTAATGTCCGGTTCTATAACCTGGCGTGTCTCACCAGACACGTTCTGGATTGGTGGGGAGGAACTAGCAGATACTCGAACCTTGATCTGGAGAGGGATTTGATGTACCCTTGGCACCCCCTGGCGCTAATACATTTGAAGCTCTCTCAGATCCCCCGAGAGTTTAGAGGCTCCCTTTTGTTACAAGACACAATTGCAACCTGGAAACACGTGTGCAAGCTCTTGAAACTACCATACCAAATGTCAAAAGCACTACCCCAATGGGAACTCCCCGATTTCCCCCAAGGTCGGGAAAACCCTATGTTTCGACTGTGGAGGGAAAGGGGGGGTAACACGAGCAGAACATTTAATGCATTTAGAAGAAAAGAGCTGGCTGACCCTTTCTGAGTTGAGAGACAGATTTTCCCTTCCCCCAGCCCATGTATTTCCAGTATTACAAATTCTCTCCTTCTGCAAGTCTAAACTAAAGGATCTGGTTGGGTTGTGCTCTCCTAATGGGCTTGATTCTCTTAGGAGATGTCATGGTTCTGCTTTTACTCTCTCAAATATCTATGGTATTCTGAGGGATTGGGATTGGAGCAAAGATGGGAAATCTCCGTTTGTAAAATGGGGCCTTAAACTGAGCGACCCTGATCTCCCGGATAAGATCACCAAGGGCCTTCAGAGGGTGCGAAAGGAAGTAATCTGTGAGACCTGGAGAGAAACCCACCTCAAGATAGTGCACAACGCATACTATGGCTTCAACCTCCCACCATCACGAAATTGCCCAGACAGGCGGCAGATTTGCCCCAAGTGTCATGCTTCAGCTACATCCATGTGGCATGGAATTTGGGAATGCCCCTCTACACAGACTTAGTGGGAGACTTTCATTGATTTTGTCGGTCAGCATTGGCACATTAGGCTACCCAAGTCGCATGACTTGTTGATCTTTCACTATTCACCCCCTGATCCCACAGAGTCTGGGGAGCTAGCCCCAACCACTTCTCAGCCTCTTCCCGGCCTTGCCCATATTGCAATATTGGTTGCTAAACGCAACCTCCTGCTCTACTGGCTGAAACCGCAAATCCCCTCTATGTCTCTACTGGTGGACAATTTAATGCAATACTTGATATCTGACAAGCTTGAGGCGGAGTATCGTAAGGAACTGCGCACTGAAAAATTCTTCAAAAAGTGGAAACCCTTTATTCTTGCTCATTTTTCTACTGATGAAATAACCCACCTGATGGCCTCCTTTAAGTACACGGGATGGTATGCTAGGGCAGGTCTTTTGGGAACCCTGGGGCCTCTGGAAAAACCTTGATAGTTCCCTCTTGGGTCTAAGATTCGGTTAGGGGGACAGAGTTGGGAGTCTGCCTCAACTCCCCCCCCCCCCCCCGATATTCTTTCTACTGCGTTAACTCGAGGGCCATATTCGTATTCAATGTGGACGACTCATGGACCGAGGCTGCCCCCCCCTTTTTTCCTACCTCTCCACTTTTCCTTTTCCTCGTCACTCCCCTTCTTATCTGGTGTTGGGGATAGGACTTGGACTCAAAGACTCACACTCATTTATTCATCTCTTTATTTTATTCTTTTCACTTCTTTCTTTTATTTCTTTGTTTATTTTACCCTACTCACTTACTTACTTCATTTATTTAAATCGCACTGATTTATGTCTCATGCCCCTTCCCCTTTACTTACTAAAGTTGGTTAATTAATCCAACCAATATTTGTAACTCTAGAGCGTCTTAAAAGCGCCGTCTCTCTCGACCTGTTGGGTCAGCCTAATTGAATATTATTAGTTCTGGTAAACATCACGCCTGTTGTGTGTTAGGTGATTCGTTCTGGCCTGACCCAGGAGGCCGACATCAACCGCGGGGGCATGAGATCGATGTTAGACCTATGTCTTTTCTCATTTTTCTTATGATATTTCTGTAATATTCAGCTAGTTGGCACTCTGATGGTGACAAGACAATACCTTGTTCTTACTTTATTGTATGGTATTTTTGGATGCTTTGTTTTAAAAAATTGAATAAAACCCAATAAAATATGTTTAAAAAAAAAAAAAAAAAAAACGACTGAGCCGGGCAGAAAAGGAACCATTGGAGTCTATGGCCGTGTCTCCACTGCACAGAGAAATGTCTGTTCCTTCAGCGTTTTTAGTTTTTTTTACAATGCTGTGCATATCTGGAAAAAAACACTCCAAAAAACGGTTTCCTCAGCTGCATTTGACGCCAGTGGACAAAAAACTCAGTTTTATGAACATTTTTAGTATTTGGTTTTCTGGTCGGTTTTTGTGCACTGCAGGGTAGAGCTTTAGGCTCGGTCTCCACTGCATCGGACAAAAAACGACCCGAAAGCGGCAGTTTTTTAGTCCGATACAGGACCGCTGTTTCTGTCACGCTCTGTACAAAAAACGCGGTCGCTTCTCGTTTTTGTTGACGTCGCCCATATAATTGAATTGTATGGGAAGACGCCAAGAAAACGAGAAGCGCTGCCGGATTATACAACATGATGTATAATGCGCCCGCGCCGAAAGACGAGAGGAGAAAAGACGAGCGGTGGAGACTGCAGATCATCTCTCCTATTGTCCTCTATGGGGCTGCACGAACAAAAAAATAAAAGCGCCAAATACAATCGTAAACTGTGCAGTGTAGACAGAGCCTCAGGGTAATTGCGGAGCGTACAGTACAATACGCCGTGTGCTTCAGGAGTCCCGCTGATCAGCGCGTATTCCCAAAGCACACGGGGTGCCGGCAGCTCGCCAGCCCCACTGACATAAAATCATATTGTACGCGTGGGAGAACGAGGCATAATCCATAGTTCTCTATGAGAACAGTATGGATTACCATAATTGCGGCGTGCATTTCGCCGCGTATAAAGCGCAATTGCACCGTGTGAACATAGCCTTGCAGGGGTGTCACACTGCGGCCCTCCAGCTGTTGGGAAACTACAACTCCCATCATGCATTTGTATAATCTATAACAGTGGGCATGGTAGGAGTTGTAGTTTCCCAACAGCTGGAGGGCCGCAGTTTGACACCCTTGCCTTAGGGCTAGTTCACACGGCTTATTCAAGCCGTAATTGCGGGACGGATTTACCCCGCAATAACTGTTTGAATAAGGGACGGGGGCGCTGCCCGCCGGCCCCATAGACTTTCATTATTCACGGCGCGTATCCCACAGGGATAATGTGCAGGTCACTTTCTCCCCGCCCGCCGTATTCGCCGAGCGGGGAGAAGCGACGGAATCCACAGTTCTCTATGAGAACAGTGGATTACCGTAATGACTCCGACGGATTGGCGCCGTATTGCAGTGCAGTATGGCGCACAATACGGCTGCAATCCGTGCCCAAAATAAGCCATGTGAACGGCCCCTTAGAGTGTAAGGGCCTGTTCACACGACGGATTTGCACGCTGTTATGGCCGCGGGTTCCGCGGCCAAAACCATGTCCAAATCGCACCCAGTTTATTAACAGGGTTTCTTATGGGAAACCGCGTTAATATTCACACGCCGCAGGTTTGGCCACGGCTTTGGGGCCGCGGGTTTGAGAGCTCTCCTGTCAATTCTTGACAGGGAGTCCTTAGCGCGGCGGCCGCACTGTGTTGCCGCGGCTGGCGGCGCGGTTTTCCCCCTGCCTATTAATTTGCATGGGGGCAAACCCTCGCCGCAAGCCGTACCCCCAAACCACGCCCCACTTGCGCCGCGACCACGCCCACCTGCGGCCAAACCCGCCGTGTGAACGAGGCCTGAGAAGCCAGCGGGATCTGTGTGGAGTCAGTAACGATACATTTGTTTCCTTTTGACAATAAGCAACATGAAGCTACAATGTTTCCATCCGTGTTCTCTGTGCTTCTCTGGCTCCGCCCCTCTGGCTCCGTCCCTCTGGCTCCGTCCCTCTGGCTCCGGCCCTCTGGCTCCGGCCCTCTGGCTCCGTCCCTCTGGCTCCGTCCCTCTCTGTCTCTAAAGTTTTCTCCATTTTCTTGAGCAACATTTTAGGATTTAAAAAGGATCTAAGAGCAGAAAGAAAAAAAAGGAGAGGAGGAGGGGGCGAAAGAGGTCTTTGGAGAAGGGTGATTATAACTGGGTGATGCTCCTCTGCTCCTTTCTGGTAGTGACCAAGCTTGTGAGACAAAACCCTCTAAACCTGAGTATAAGAAGCACCCAGCGGAGCTAGAGCGGGAGGAGACCAAGGGGGAGGGGGATCTGCAGAACCAAGACAGGACTTGGGATTATTTTGTTTGGAACAAAGACGTTGGTGACCGGACGCAGAGCTCTCCATGATCTTTTTACACTTTGGCCTTTAGAGGGCGTCGTCTGTGCCTAGAGGAAAAAGGTTTAACCATTTTCACAAATGAGGATTCTTTACTGTAAGAGCGGTCACACTTTAGAGCCCCAGGCCACAAGACGTCATGATGGTGGAATCTTTATTGTAGAGTGGTGACTGTGGACCTCGGGGCCACAAGAGGTTCTGATGGTGGATTCTTTAGTGTAAAAGCGGTGACACTTTAGATCCCTGGGTCACACGAGGTTGTGATAGTGGATATTTTACTGTTAGAATGGTGACTATGGAGCACGTGGCCACAGGAGGTCATAATGGTGGCTTCTTTACTGTAGGAGCAGTGACACTATCCAGCCCGGGTCACAAGAGGTTACTATCGTGAATTCTTTACTGGAAGGGCAGCAACACTATGGAGCTTGGGTTATGGGGACTGGAGATGGGACGTAATAGAATATTACAGGTTATGGGGACTGAAGATGGGACGTAATAGAATATTACAGGTTATGGGGACTGGAGTCTGGAGATGGGACATAACATAATATTATGGGTTATGGGGACTGGAGATGAGACGTAATAGAATATTACAGGTTATGGGGACTGGAGATGGGTTGTAGTATAATGTTATGTGGTCTGGATATCGAACGTTGATCCACTGATTATTCTGATGCCAGATTTGGTGTCAGGGGGGTTCTGCCTCCTCTGGATCAACACTGTGGGGTTATAGGTCAGACCTGGGTCTTTTCCATCCTATTCCGCTTTGTCACTATGTTTTAACCTTAACACAGTAATGTAATCTCTGTGGAGCTGCCCCAGTATAAACGTGCGCTCCACCTTCAGGGGGACGCGGCCGGCAACGTTTGTCTTTCCCCATACTGAGCGATCTGCGACTTTTATACTTTTTTTTAGGTTTTAATTGGGTGGTTATTTTTTTTTCAGTATCGTTATTTAAAGTTCCCTTCTGTACATTCTCCTCGTCACCTTCCCTTCTGAGATCCCTGATAGCAGCAGTGAGAGGATTGCTTCCTTCCTTCCAAGAAGTGTAACTATTATCAGCAGAGATCAGAAAGGTGTAAGTATTATCATTAGCCATTACCTGATAAGTGTGAAGAAACCCCCGCTTCCCTTCCAGAAAAGTTGACCCTAATTTCCATTCATGTATTGCTCATGCTGTAGTCTAATCTTATCTATCCCTGTGAAAAGAACAATAGAGCGATCATTGTCATTCCCTACTATTTGTAATAAGGCTACACAGAGTTGAGGAGCAGCTGCATTAACGTGAGATTAGTCTGATCTGTAGCTTCTATCCTTACATGTACTGCTCTAGTCATTGCCCCGAGGTCTGATCTATCCTGTCCTGAGAACAATAGAGAGATCATTAGGTCATTTCCTACAATTTGTTATGAGACTATCTTTATAATGTAGTATATTGTACAATGAGGCGAGTCGGTCACCCTCACATTGTGGAGCTTTGCACCAATTTGAAGATAACGTTACCCAGCTTGCAGCATGTTGGTGCGGATGACGCCAGGACGCGCCTCTTCTCGGTGCGGCGGGTTGATTACACCGCGCTCTCGTACCGTCCATTCGCCTGCAGTGCTTCTTGCACAGATTTGTGTAGTAAGAGCTGGGAAGTCCTAAGCCTGAACTGGTGAAGTAACGCTGCAGCGCGGAGCCTGAATGGGACGTCAGATGGGGTAGATGGTAATGGACGCCCAAGTGGGGAAAAAGGCAAATCCTACAATAACCAGCAGCGTCGTATTCAGTAAAACACAAAACATCAATGTAAGAACATCCACACCCGGCCTTGGACTGGCCCATAGCGAAGTAGAGGGAACCTCCGGAGGGCCCCTACGCATGACAGTCCAGGGACTGCTTTTCAGGGAGAAAGAGAGGCACGTGCAAGAGCTGTAGGGTGCCCCCCAAGAACCAACTCCACTGGTGGGCCCAAAAACCAACTCCACTGGTGGACCCCAAGAATCATCTCCACTGGTGGACCCCAAGAACCAGCACCATTAGTGGGTCCCAAAATCCAGACCCTGGTGGGCCCAAGAATCAACTCCACTGGTGGCCCCCAAGAACCAGCACCACTGCTGGGTCCCAAAATCCAACTCCCCTGGTGGGCCCAAGAATCAACTCCATTGGTGGACCCCAAGAACCAGCACCACTGCTGGGTCCCAAGAAACACCTCCCCTCTGGTGGGCCCTAGAATCAACTCCACTGGTGGCCCCAAGAACCAACTCCACTGGTGGGCCCAAAAACCAACTCCACTGGTGGACCCCAAGAACCATCTCCACTGGTGGACCCCAAGAACCAGCACCATTAGTGGGTCCCAAAATCCAGACCCTGGTGGGCCCAAGAATCAACTCCACTGCTGGGTCCCAAGAACCAACTCCCCTCTGGTGGCCCCAAGATCCATCTCTAACGGTGGACCCCAAGAACCATCTCCACCGGTGGACCCCAAGAACCATCTCCACCGGTGGACCCCAAGAATCATCTCCACTGGTGGACACCAAGAACCAGCACCATTAGTGGGTCCCAAAATCCAGACCCTGGTGGGCCCAAGAATCAACTCCACTGCTGGGTCCCAAGAACCAGCACCACTGCTGGGTCCCAAGAACCAACTCCCCTCTGGTGGCCCCAAGAACCATCTCCACCGGTGGACCCCAAGAATCATCTCCACTGGTGGCCCCCAAGAACCAGCACCATTACTGGGTCCCAAAATCCAACTCCCCTGGTGGGCCCAAGAATCAAGTCCATTGGTGGACCCCAAGAACCAGCACCACTGCTGGGTCCCAAGAAACAACTCCCCTCTGGTGGGCCCTAGAATCAACTCCACTGGTGGGCCCTAGAATCAACTCCACTGGTGGCCCCAAGAACCAACTCCACTGGTGGCCCCAAGAATCAACTCCCCCAGGGGGCCTCTTCTCTCGACTCCCTGCCTCTGAAGACTCCGCAGCAGGGAGGCTCCCAGCACAGACTAAACAAGCTGTGGACCCTGGTCTATGACCTCCATCAGCCTGCATGATGCATGGTTGGTTGAAGGGAACTAGGAAGAGCCATCGGGAAGGCTAAACGGAGACAACCTCAAATGAAAGCTCCATCCATGTATTATAGGCAGAAGGAGGAAACCAATATGGCAGCACAGCAATGTAAGGCTATGTTTTTTGGACGCTTTTTGCATGCGTTTTTCGGATCCATTTTTCAAAGCCTTTCCTTTTAACCCTATCATCTATTAATTAAACCTATTCCATGACCAAATACACCCTTTTGATAATTATCAATTTACTATTAATGATTTAACCCTGACCCTACCCCTACCCTATTAATTATTAATAAATTATTAATAATTAAATAAGTAATTAATAATTGCTAATCACTAATAATCAATAGTGATTAATAATAAATAATAATTATTAATTAATAGTTGTGCTGTTCTCCTCAGTTATAGGTATTGTTATTCAACTGTTTATATTATTGCATCTTTTTTTTCCATACATTCTTTATGATGTATTGTTGCTGCGCTGCCATCTGCTGACCAGAATTTACATGTGCGCCCTCTGTCTTTGTTCGTAAAGTTTTTCTCTGAGGGAGTGTTTTTTTAAGCCTTGTGCTGAGTCACTTCCTGTTAGTTGTTTTTCATCCTAATGTGACTGGAGCACACTTCTTTTGGGCTAGCAGAAGCATCAATTTCTGACCAGCAAACTGCAGCAAAACAACAGATCAGCAAACAGCAACAAACTGCACCAAGGTTTATACTACTACAGAGATAACCACAGTTCTGTATCAGTGATCATTGCTGTATCCAAGGTTAATAAACCACATTCTGTTTCATATCACTGTGTTACTATATCTACTAAGCTGAGCCTGCTTGGTCCTGTCTGCTCCACATTCTGGATACGAAGGTAGGAAAGCTCCCCACTACCCACCACCAGTTCCCACCTTCATCATCTCATTTGGGACAAACATCAAAATTGCTTTAGAGCCAAGTCATCGTCAGAAATTGCTTTAAGGCCCGAGACACAGTCAAAATCCCTAGCAACAGCACTTTGGCATCCCCACCTCATGTTGCTCCCACACCAAGATTTGAAAACCCCGAAATTTCACTCAAATTACCCTGGAAACTTATTTGGCGCCCCATAGAAGCCGTGCTGCGATTTTCACCCCCAAAAAAAAATTTTTACTTAAAGAGACAGTGCCCTTAAATAAAAATGGCCGAAAGACAGTTGTAAATTTCCCCAGTGCGAAACACAGCAAAGACAACTTGTACTGATTTTTTTGAAGACGGGAAGCAGAACTCACACTTTCAAAACCCAAGTTGTACACCAAATGCCCCCAAAACCGACACTAAAGGCTTTTGAAAACTATCACAAATAAAAGATGCCTTATAACCTGGAAGATCGAGGGAACGAGTTTCCCCCCTTTATGTTGGGCTTTCATTCCCTTTCAAAGGTGAGCCGGAGCCTACAAAAGCTTTTTGCAAGGCGAATACACCCCAACGAAAATATAAGCGGTTGTTTGAAAACTTACACCTTCTTAAAAGACCTAATGTCGATAAAGACAAACGGAGTAAACAAGGCAAATCAGTGGAAAGAGAAAGAACGTCAGGTGCAATGCTAAAGAAAAAGGGGGAACTCCTATTCTCATCTACAAGAGACTAATCACACAGATAAAATTCTTTGAAACTTTCACACGACATACAAATACTTCTAAAGAAGCTCTTTTCCTGATGAAGAATACTAAGGCCCTATCGATGCGAGCAACCCCAAAATACGACTCCCTTCGGAAAAAGGGAAATTTAAAAAGGAAAGCTCAGGCTAAAAGAGAAAGTGCAGAGCTCGGGCAAAAAGAGAAAGTGCAGAAGCAAAAGCTCGGCAAAAAGAAAAGTGCAAGGCTCAGCTAAAAGAGAAAGTGCAGAAGCAAGGCTCAGCTAAAAGACAACAACAGGGCTCAGGCTAAAAGAGAAAGTCAGAACAAGGCTCAGGCTAAAAGAGCAAGTCAGAGGGAGCTCAGCAAAAGAGAAAGTGCAGAAGCAAGCTCAGGCTAAAAGAGCAAGTGCAAACAGGGCTCAGGCTAAAAGAGAAAGTGCAAAAGCAGGGCTGGGATAAAGATTCTTCAAATAGAGATGGGAAGGGGAAATCGCAGGGCCAAAGTAAAGGTACTTGAGCGAGCGATGACAAGGTCTTGATCCAGTTTGCTTGCCACAAAAACACAATCCATTGACGCACCATGACTAGTGCTAAAACAGTTACCTCAGAGCCCTCTGTTCCTAATCCCGTTCAAGTTGACAACATGAAACCCAATCAGCTCTACCCGCGGCCTGGTGCCACCCCAGAACCCCCACAAAGTAGTGACCTCACCCAGACGTGCCTTCTCAAAGGGCAAATATCACAGAAGATGGGCCCCCAGGGGTTTCCTAGCCCTTCCCCCAGCGTGAGCAGCGACATCAGAAAGGTAAACCCCACTCAACCCCCGCAGCAAAATCATTCTACCCGGGAAAATCTCACCCTTTCACGCCAGCAACCCTAACCCCAAAGGACCACAGTTACACGGCAACAACAGTGGAAGGCGATAATCTGATTCCCAGGTCATGGTTAGAAGGGACGATCAAAACCTCTCCCCAAAATTTTATGACCGTGTAGAGAGCTACGAGCCTGGAAAGCAACCTTCAAACCCCATTGCCAACCTTTAAACCTAACCACAGAGCAGGGGCTTGACTCATGGCAAATGGCTGGGGCCCAGGGTCTACAAATCGCATCAAGAGCCTCAGAATTCTATGTACAAGCAAAACAGGGCCGGGGAAAAACTCACGTACCTTTTAGCGCCGAACATAGAGAAAACCCTATTCAAAAGACTGGAGCATCCCAAAATTAATCTTAAAAGGGGTCCACAAACTTTTTTAAATTAAGGATCTGCTCATGGAACGGGCTCCTAAAAAACCCTCCTGCTGGACTATCTATCTGGATACCGCCCATGGGGGGAATCCAATTGTCGAAAAAAGAGGCGGAAAGACCCTAGGGCGCCTACCCTGCCTATCCCATGGGCCAGGGAGGGCCCCGACCCGCGCCGGCTCCACCACTGCCTGGCCTGAAGCCCGCCCCTCTTCGACTGCTACTGCGGGAGCGAACAGCCTCCCTGCCCCGCAGTGCGGACCCCCACCGGAGGGATCGCGGATCCTCCGGTAAGCCGCAGGGGCCCACACCGCGGGCTTCCGGGTCCCCCATAGCGCTGAGGACCCCCGCGGGCCCTCGGCTCAGCCGGCACGTCGCGGAAGTGATCATCGCAGGCCCGAGGCTGCTTTGGGGGGGGGCGCCCCTGAAAGGACAGAAAGGAGCGCCCCCGGGAACAGGTAAATTAAATTTTTTTTTTAAAATGCCTCCCGTGGCTCCTAATACTGCCTTGGCCCCCATAATGGCCCGCCTGTCCCCCATAAAGCCCCCCTGTGGCCCCTAAAACGTCTTGGGGTTTCCCAAAAACCGCCGGGCCCCCATAATCCTGCCGTGGCCCCCTAATACTGCCCCGGGCCCCTAAATGCCCCCTGTGTGCCCCCTATATCTGCTGTGGCCCCCTAATCCGCCCTTGGCCCCCTTTAAACCCGCCTGTGGCCCCTATATCGCCTTTTTTCCTAAATGCCTCCTTCCCCTTTCCTCCTGTGTGCCCCCCAATTTCTGCCTTGGCCCCCTTGTGTGGGCCCCTATATACTCCTGTGGCCCCCCCATAATCCTGCCTGGGCCCCAAAATCTCCTTGGCCCCTATATCTGCCTGTGGCCCCCAAATTCCCGCCTGGGCCCCATAAGCCTGTTTGGCCCCTATAATTTCCTTTGGCCCCTATTGGCCCCCCCTATATCTGCCTTCCCCATTGCCGGCCCCCATAACCCGCCTGCCTTGGCCCTATATGCCCCGCCTGTGGCCCCCCATAACGCCTCCTGTGGCCTCTTATACCCTGTGGCCCCCATATACTGCCTTGGCCCCTATAATGCCTGCCTTGGGGGCCCCCTATATCTGCCTGTGCCCTTATAAACCTGCCTGTGTGCCCCCCATAACTGCCGTTTCCCCTATAAAATGCCTGTGGCCCCTAGGCCCGCCTGTGGCCCCTAAACGCCTGCCCCTTGGCCCATACCCTGCCTGTGGCCCATAAAACTGCCGTGGCCCCCTTAAAAACTCTGTGGCCCCTTAAGCCTCCTGTGGCCCTATAACCCCGCCGGTGCCCCCAAGCCCGCCTGTGGCCCCATAAAAGCCCCCGAGCCCCTATACCCTGCCTGAGCCCCCATATGCCTGCCTGGGCCCCCTTTAAAACCCCCCGTGGGTCCATACGCCTGCCTTGGCCCCTATATGCCTGCCTATGCCCCTATTTGCCCCCCCTTTGCCTGTGGCCCTATACGCCTGCCTGAGCCCCCCTATACCGCCTGTGGCCCCTAGTTAATATCCTGCCTGTGTGCCGCTTATATTACCCCTACCCTGCCTGACCCCTATAGCTAAATAACCTGCCTGATGCCCCTAAAATCTATATACCTGCCTGAGGTTACCCTATTTCTATATAACCTCCCCGATTTACCCATACTAAATACCGCCTAGAGTGACCTTATATCTATATACCTGCCTAGTACCCTAAATCTATAGTCTATACCAATACCTACCTGCAAAGGGGGCAATATAATAACCTGCCGACGAGAGGCATACTTTTTACCTGTCTAACTGAGGGGACTTTTATACCTATAAGTTTAGGAGTTCTGGAAAAGTGAGGATTCTAAGATATTGTGTCCAAATCCTAGGGACAGAAATTGTCCGGGAACAATCATCATGAAGGTTTTGGGCCGGAGGGGAAGAAAAAGGGAAAATAACGACGCTGATCAAAAAGACGCCCCCTTGAGCACAAATGAACGCAGTGAATCATTATATTTTGCAGACGTCTACAAACAAAAAGTATCTAAACCCCTATATGGGCACTTTTTTTGGCGGTGGTATATGTAATCAGAGCCTGTGTACACTGGTATCTTACCAATAGGGTCACTTTATGCGGTGGTTATATGTAATCAGAGCCCTGTATACAGCTTGATAGTCACATGTGGGGTCGCGTTTCAGGTCAGGGGTCTGCAGGATTATTTGATCCTTTATATAGTAATATTTTTGGTCTGGTTTTTGTAGAGTGTTTTATAGTAACAATCATTCGTCCGTAATTTGCTCCATGTATCGGTGGATTATTTG
Source organism: Phyllomedusa bahiana (assembly GCA_025379985.1). NCBI lineage: Eukaryota > Metazoa > Chordata > Amphibia > Anura > Hylidae > Phyllomedusa > Phyllomedusa bahiana. The sequence continues at coordinate 116,656 of JAODAL010005904.1, read as the reverse complement.
GGTGACTGTTATTTAGGGGTAGTTGCACTGTCATACGGAGGTACAGCGATTTTGAAAATGCAAAATTGTCATGTGTGCAGTGACTGCTGAGGAAATGACGGGATCGATGTGGAAAATTGCAAAAATTGGGTATTTTGGGAGTGACAGGACCTGGCGCAGGGTGAGAGGAATTAGTGTGTGTGTGTGGGCTGGGTGGGGCGATTTTTGGGGAGTGTGTGTGTGTGAGGATGGGGGGGGGGCGGCGCCATTGGCTGTACTTGCCTATGGCACCAAAATGCCTTGTCCCGGCCCTGGTCGTAAAGCTACCTTACAGTTTGCAAGAGAAGTGGGCAACAAGATACAAAAGGACACGTGATGTCACCTTTCCCCTGTTCATTCATTTCTGCAGGTTCATCATGCGCAGGCCCAGATAGGAATGACCCCAGATCTTGAATTCCTGGAGCTCAACACTAAAGCTGCATCATCTTCAAGGTATGAAGGTGTCACACAGAAACACAGAGACTTTAAGAACAGTGTGAGTGTTAGACTAACCTGCCACCACCTGCAGCACCCACAGGTAAACACCATACTAACTCTCCCGGAGACAAGGCCGACCACCGTGAATGGCCCATTCATATAAAACCGCACTCACTAAACAAAATGCGAGAGGATTTAGCTCCAAACCCATACCAGGAGCGCAAGAAAATCCTCACTGAGCTAGTGGGAATGTTTTTTCAGAAGCACTGCGCCTCATTGGACCATAGGCTAATGGACTGTAAATCTGCCTATAAGTGGTGCGATGTCCCACAGCGACAGACATGGCACAGCTATGCACCCAACTCCACTCACCAGCGATTCATCCACTGCAGTGACCAGTACTTCCCTCAACAAGCCTTGGTGGGGAGCCACCCCCCCCCCCCCCCCCCCCCCAGAAAAACCCCTAAACACTGCCACAGAGGTTTCCTGCTCATCTCAAGGTATTGGAGAGAGCCAAAAGGGACAAAATGTTTGTGCCTGAATAGTCTAATCAAAATATTTTCTTTTCTGTTTAGTAGAAATAAAGTCAAGGTTTACCCAGAGAGACAACCAAAAGTGCCATAAAAATGTACGCAATCATTGACACCAAAGCAACCGTTCCCTAGCAGGACCTAAGTTCTTGGAAGCATTTGGGAATCAAAGGACCCACAAAACCCTATACCTTAAATACCTGCTCAGGCAGCAATAGAGACTTGTGGCAGAAGATCACAGGGATTCATCGCTTCTCCTATCAACGGGGATACAGAGATACCCCTACCTACACTGATCGAATGCGACAATCCCCGACACAGGTATGAGGATTCCTACCCAGAAAGCGGCACTTTCACCACACACTAAGGCACCTAGCCAGTGTTTAATCCACCTTTGGATCTGGACCGCCGAGATTTCTACTCCTGCTAGGCAAGAGAACGAATCTAAGGGTACACAAGGTGCGTCACAGTGGTAACGTTCCTGACTATGCCCCGTATGCCCAGAGACAACTTGGATGGGTAGTCATAGGAAATCTATGCTTAGATCAACCAGGAATTGACCTTTAAGACTTACGTGCAAGGAGACGGACGCACATCTTACATCTCAAGCCTGCCCTCATCACTATGAGGGAAAGATGAAGCTCCAGACCTCATACAGACTGCATGACATCATTCCCTCCCCCTATGCCGACAACCCTGGGAGATGCAGTGTTTCTCACAACTAAGTGACGACAATAAAGTGACTGTCAGTAGAAGACAGAGAATTCCTCAAGAATATGTGACTGTGAGTTCTCTAAGGATGAAACCGATCACTGGGTTTCTCCAATATCCTTCCACGAGCTTCCAGAGTTAAGTACTCCCAAATAACTGGGAACAAGCTTGTCAAGATTTAACTCTCTTCAGCGTACCCTAAACAGCAAACCTGAAAAGAGAGAACATGTTGTCACATTTATGGAGAGAATATTCCAGAACAACCATGCAGAACCGGCTCCATCCTTAAAGAAGAACGAGGAGTGCTGGTACTTACCCTCATTCGGAGTATACCATACCCAGAAACCTAAGCCTAATTCGGGTTTGTTTGACTCAAGCGCAAACATCAAGGTGTATCTCTTAATGATGTCCTTCTCACGGGCCCCAATTGAAAATAACTTAGTTGGGGTCTGATGAGGTTCAAAAAGGGCTTTTGCCATCACAGGATATAAAAAGGATTTTACGTTTTATCAGAAGGCCCACAGGAATTTCCTCAGGTTTCTTGGTACAAGGAAAAGACACCGCTGGAGTGATGGAGATGCATGGGGTGCAGATTTGGGAAAGCCCTTCCCCGCCATGCAATTAGGGCCCTTTCGCAAAAACCGCGTAGGGGGAGATCGGGAGTATGGAACAGATGCCAGAGATTTTGTTGAAAAGGTTTCTAGTAGACGATGGACTCAAATCATTCCCTTTCAAAGAAGTGCAATTGATTTACTAAAAGGACTAAAAATTTTGTACCAAGCTAAACTAGACTACAAAAAATCGTTAACACCCTGGCCTCAGAGAGTTTTAAAGTCAGATGATCTGCCCGGGTTAAGGCTTAAACTGGGGGGGTAGCACCGTGCAAAGAAGCTTAGGCCTAAGGTGGGATCTGTCAGTGATCCTTCGGCTTTCAAGTAAGTTGTGCAGACATCATTTACAAAAAGTGGTGTCTGGTCAGTGGTGAACAGCTTATACGATCCACTGGGATTTGAAGCGCCCTATTTACCATAAATGGTTAAATCGCTTCTAAGACAGCTTTCTGAAACCGTCAAGGATTATTGGGGACCCTCCACTTCCTTCTGTTAAAGAGCAAAAATGGGAAAGCTGGAGGAAGATATCTCTGTGTGCTTGGATCAGATCCACATCCAAGATGCTATGTCAAACCTCACTTAAATACTGACAAGGAAGGAATTCATGTGTTCTCAAGAATGCTTCAACAAGAGGCCATACCAGCTGTTGCCTACCTGAAGGTGACAGAGAAAAAACCCAACAGTCAAGTTCAGATTGGGTTCGTTTTCGTTTTTGGGCAAGGCTATAATTAGCCCCAATCCCCAAGGCTCTGTGATCACACTATTCCCCAGACTTTGAGCTTTGTAGGGGGCCGTTTGTTAGCAGTGAGGATTGCCAGGAAACTTCATACAGCGAAGAAATCGGGGGGGTGGTGTGCGACATAGGACGAAGTCCAAACTACAACTGACAGTAGGGTCGTTTTAGGTGTACATTCTATAGTCAGACCAAGCGATTTTATGAGATATGTCAGTAGTAACCGCATACAGAGATAAGGAGGTCTATCACATAAACTGTGGACAATGGCTCTTTATGTACCATGCCGAGCTTTAACGCTTAATCAGCAGATCACGCCACTAGGACTATTGTCTATAGGTTCCTTTGCTATCTCTTCTTGGCTCAGGGGGCGTCGCTCTGGCAGTATCATTTCGGGGCATGAAGCCTCCGATTGTAAATCCTTCTGCCCCCGTATAATGATTAGTCTCCTACTCCTCTCTGCTCGCTGCTTGTGAGTAGCTGGCCGCCCTCCTCCAGAGCCCTCAAGCACTCTCAGGGAAGCAGTGAGTGGGAGCCCCTACTTTTCTGTGCTCCCTGCAAGCCACTCCCCCGGAGCTTACAGCACCGGAAGCAAGGTTCCTGCATCCTCCCTGCCGACTTCCTGCGCAGATCGTCGGCCCACACTATGGAAACCAGAAGGAGTTTCTGGTGTCATCATGTCTTTCAGAGCTGCCCTAAACAGCCAGGAGCTTCTAAGACCCCAGGGGACCCTGCATTAAGGGTATCATGTCCTGAAGGCAGGATGGAGGGCTATGACCCAACCTCTATGTCTTTGCTTCATATAATGGACCTGTGTCACGAGTGGTCAGTATAATTAGTTTTGGACATACACATAGAGACAGTATATTACCACAAATGTAATCACACAGGTAAATTACCTGGACATGTTATGTGTATATTACTGTCCCTGGTGTGTATTTACAGTTTATTTATTTATATACACATACACCACTATATATATTATATATATATTATATTATTATATATAATTTATATATATATATATATATATATACACACCACATACACACGTTTTTTTGTACTTAACACAGGGGGACGTATATACATGTATAATACTTATTGGGTTGTGTTTACATTTGAGTATATACTGTCCCTGTGTGAAGTAACACGGGTGTGGGCATTTGTCTGTATGTGTTATATATATATATATATTTATATATATATATATATTATATATTATTATATATATAATTTTATTATACATTTATTTAGTGGTGGATTCGTTATGTTGTTTGTAGTTGTCGGGTGTGTGTTTTGTTTTAGTGGTGTATTTTTGTTTTTTGTTGTTGGATTTGTGTTGTGGGTTATATAAAAGATATTATACTGTAATATTCAAATAGGAGGGAACAAGTATATGACCAAATGTAACAACACAGGTAAATACTGTGACATGTGTATATACTGTTCCTGTGTCGTATTATTTACAGGTATATATTTTTATATACACAACTCACCACTATTATATATTATATATTTTATATATATATTATATATATATATTTAGTATGATACATGTACTTCACACAGGGACAGTATATACTCAAATGTAAACACCAGATAAGTATTACTACATTTATATACTGTCCCTGTGTGAAGAAATTAATGTGTGTATGTATATATATATATATATATATATATATTAAAAAAAAAAAAAATTTTTATTTATATATATATTTATATATATATATATTTATATTATTGGTGTTGTGTGTATATAAATATATATTATAGTATATATATATATTGGTGTAGTGTGTATATAAAATATATATATACTGTCAATATACACACAGGAACTGTATATACACATGTCAGTATTTACCTGTGTGTTACATTTGTGTATATTCTGTTCTCTGTGTGTAACAGCGGGTATGGGGCCATCGCAGTGAGATAAGTCTGATGTAGTAAAGTGGTCAGCACAATAATAATGTGAAAAAAATTATAAAAAAAAAAAACACACATATAACCTTTTCCCCATTACAAATGCTTGTGAATGAAAAATTGTAAAAAAAAGTACACATTTTGGCATCACGTGTGCGTATAATCCCAGTGCTATAAAAATGATATTTCCCCCTCCATGAACACTGTACAAATTTTTTGTTTTTAAAAAAAAAATTTTGTGTTCATCCCATGTACAAGAAAGTTGAATATAAAGCAAATCAAAAAAGTCCCATGAGCCTCAGAAAACAGTACCAATGAAAAAAAGTTATGGCTATTAGAATGGTATGAATGGGTAATTGCTGTCTAATCGTGTTTATGCCCCACAGTATAGTGCTGTAAAAAAAAAATAAAAAAACAAATACCAGATTTTTTTATACACTTTGCCTCATAAAATTTGGAATTCAAGGGTGATTATAAAAACATATATTGCCCAAAATAGGTACCAGGAAAAATGTCTGCTTCAATTCCTGCCACAAAATTAAGCCTTTAACACGTACTCTATCAACAAAATGAAAAAAAGAGTTTATAGATGAAAAAGAGAATAAAAAATGGAAAACAGTCTGTGTCAGTTAGGAGTTAAACACATACCACTTATACCGTTATTGTTCAGAATTAAGAGGCACTTTTGTGCCCCCAATTTTGGGAAGAAAAATTAGGGTGCAACCGATATTTTGATTCCAGCAGGAGGTAGGAGTGGGGACAATGCTGTAGGTGTGGCTGGGAGGTTGGGGTATGTGGTAGGATTACCATCAGCAAGGGAAGTCAAGAGCAGGGGTTTAATTATCCCCTTCATGCATAGGAGTCCCTTGAAAACATTAAATGGCTGAAGGATGTATTAAATCGGATCACCACGCTGAGCCCACTCTATGCATACGTGGACAGCTGGCTGTCCTTACACTCACGCTAAACAAGGGCCGTGCCCCGATGTGTTTTATGAGCCTAGCAACGCCCCTGTCTCGCTTACATGTCCAGAATTTTCTGCTGGGAACAGTCAGAAGAACTGTTGAGGAGTCTTCAGCAACAGGGATCCAGATAATGATCCAGAAAAATCCGTGCTGAGGTTGGAGCATTAGTCACTGAAACAAAGCCAAGTTTCAGCCTCGGCTGTCAAACGCTTTGGAACGTTTCCCCAGTTGGATGAGGCCCGTCAGAAACTATCGCAAAGGTTTAAAGTGATATGCAGATGCTATCACCATAAACCTGGGATAAGGATTGTCAATGTTTGGGCAAATGTCTGCCGTAAAACCCTCTCTGCCGAAGACATTCACATGTAGTCTCTTATAATACGTCACATCCCAGCAGGAAGTGTTCAATGCAGAATACAAGTGCTTGTATAACAAACGCAGGTTCCAGTGAAGAGCCCTATTGCCATTTGAATCCAACTAGGACAGTTTGGGTTTGCTAAGGGTTGGTGGTCGATTAAATCAAGCAGACCTGGGTTTCAGAGAGAATATCCTCTCATCTTTCCAGAAAAAATTTCATATTCCATCTTGCTCATCCAACAACACCTTGAAAAGGTCCCAGGCAGGCAATTTACTGAGGCAAGTTATGTTCAGGCCTTTGATTTTTGGCAGAAGCGGCTTTTCACACTTATTCATTTGTTAAAAACCCAAGGGGAAAACAGTTACAACCAACAATGACAACTTGGTGTGGAAATAATAGTCCACCCTTCACCTATGTTGGCCTAGATTGTCTTGGCCCCTGGATGGTGAATTCAGCCAGCCCCCGGGTTTCGCCACGGCAAACAGTAAAGCTTTGGGCTGACCTACACGCATGTGGGCGTTGCCAATTCCCCATAGGTAATAGATTCCTTGGATTGCATCCAGCTGTTAACGCTTTGACCTTCTCCCCAGTCAGGGACTAGGAACAGGAGTCTGATGTGAAGCAATTATCTTGACCATGTCGAGAGCCTGATTTATTGACACCAACCCCACCAAGATCAGTTGGCGGAGAAGGGTTCCCACCGGAATTTTCAACCTCTCATGTTCCCCACTGGGAGGCGCCATCCGGAAAAGGTTAGGGGGATCCACGCACACTTGAACAAAATGCTTATGGATGTTAATTCTTCAAACTCACCATGAGGATCTCTGGTTACCCTTCTTGGGCTAAGTTTCGCCTTTATCATTCAAACCCTTGTTCCCAGTATCAAGGGGATCCTGAAAGGGCCGCCATACTGACCAGTACTTCTCACCAGAGACTGGGAACCCACTGACTGCCAGTGAGACTATATCATGCAATATCACCAAAAACAGTGGAAACTTGTAAAAATACTTAGCAGATTACTTCTGGAACGATGGCGAAAGGAGTATCTCGTTAAATTTTCAGGAAGAAGAGAAATGGAACACCACAAACAAATCTAAGAGAAGGAGACCTCGTGTTAAGGAAGGAACAACAAACGAAAGGATTGACTGGCCTAGGGGACTAGTTACAAAGGTTTTCCCAGCAAAGATGGCAAGATCCGGAAGGTGGAGTTGAAGATATCAGGAAGGGTGAGCCTAAAATTTTTGCAAGGCCAATCAACGAACTCTTTCTGATACTGCCCATTGAGAATGTTCCTGGAGGATGAACCAGAAAACAAACTTTATTCCATAATTTAAATGATAAACAAAACTATCTAAGTGTTTTTATTAGCATTCTAACATGCTTTGTTACAGGTTGTGGACTTTATCTTATAGACATTAGTTTATAGTGAAATCCCCCTATGGGAATTTCAGACGGGGAGTGTGCTGTTCTCCTCAGTTATATGCATTGTTATTCAGTTCTTTATTTTCCATATTGTTGCTGAGCTGCCATCTGCTGACCAGAATTTATTTGTGCTCCCTCTGTCTTTGTTCATAAAGTTTTGTCAAAGGGGGTGTTTTTTTTAGCCCTGTGCTAGTCACTTCCTGTTAGCTGCCATTCTAGCATCTTACTGTGACTGGAGCACATGTGTTGGGCTAGCAGAAGCATCAATTTCTGACCAGCAGCAGCGCAGCAGCAGCAGAAGCAACAGTAAACCGCAACAACAGCAGCATCACAGCAGCAGCAACAAACTGCACCAAGGTTTATGCTATTTCAGAGATAACCATAGTACTGTATCAGTGATAATAGCTGTATTCAAGGTGAATAAACCACATTCTGTTTTCACATCACCGTGTTATTGCATCTAAATCTACGGAAGCTGCGTTTGCTCTGCTCCTGTCTGCTCCACATTCTGGATACGAAGGTAGGAAAGTCTCCAGTCACTACCCACCAGCCAGCTATACCTTCATTCGCCTCATGTGGGGACAGAACAGAGTCATCAGCTTTTTCCAATCTATATTATTGTGATAAACCATGAAAAATTGAACCCAAATTCAAAATTTGTTAAAATATTAAAAATAAATTTATCATTTCTTATGGAAAATGTTGATTATTTTCTTCGACCAGAACTGTGCAAGATACAGGAGTTTGTGGGAAGACTACGGGCGTAGCTGGAAACATAGTAGTAGGCGCTGGCACCACCATCCCATTCTGTACTAGGTAAATCTATAAAAAAGCAATAAAAGAGAAAATTAATTTAAACAGTAGGAAAACAAAAAAAAATTGATTTATAGGTCCAGCATGAGCTTTGGAATTAGGCAATAGTGATATTTTCAAAAGTTTTTACTGACTTTTGGATATGATAATGATACTTGGATGCCCATCATTTTTACCAATGCATCTTGGATCCTCTTCTAGTGCATCTGGTACTCTAGTGACAGAGTAGTCCTGTTATTCATGATTGCCATCTATCAGCAGGAAAATGTGGTTGCATAGCACCATAGCCACTTTGGACTTTTTATTCTTCTGCTGCATCTATCCTGGCCTGGGTAACTCTCATAGTTCTTCTGGAACACTTCCAGAAACTAGGAGCAGTTCATGCAAATCCTATCAAAAAGTGAGCATTTCGGTGGTATTTCTAGGTGGTATGGGGATGTTCCCATGTGGATCTGGAAAGTTCCTCTGGGCTCAGTTAAAGCCTTCTGAATTACAGTTTCTTAACTTCAGCAAATATGTGTATATCTGTGGTATTTCATTGTTGTACCCTATTAAGGGACTATGCACTGTGGACAATAAGTTGATACTAGTGCCGAGTAATCAGTTCTAATCTGTTCAGTAACCTAGAAGCAACTGTTTTTCTCTACAGTGTAAGGCTATGTCTACACAGCACAGGTTTTAAGTAGAATTATCAGCGGTTTTAGTATTTTGAAACCGCTGAAAATCCGATGGTACACTGTGCTGCATAGATAGCAACAAAAAACCCATGCTCTAGCCTATACAGCGTGAGGTTTTTACCGTTGCGTTAAAAATCCAGCGGAATATGCAACATGTTTTATACTCCACTGGATTCTGCTCAGATTTGCAGTAGGCCCCGTAAATTGAATGTAGGCGCCGATGGCAAGTCTGAAAACTGACTGTGGATTTTTTGCGAAAATCTGCGCCAAAAACAACGGTCCTTACTTAATGTGTGCAGAGTTGAGGTGTAGTGGACATGTGTGGACATCAGACCTACTGGTGTGGGATTGCTGATAGTAGTAGTGCACCGATGCGGAGAAATCAACCATGAAGACTTCTCAGCTTGGGTCTTGCAGGCTTTACTCACGGCACCAAATCTTAGTATCACGTTACACAGTACAGGTAGTCACTTTTGACTACCTTTGCAGGCAACAATTCCTCTCCTGGCAATTCTTCACACCTGAACCCAGCAGCTTTCTTCCACTAGACTTCAGCCTCCAAGTCAGTGGCCCAACCTAAGGGCTTATAGCTCTCCTTTATATGCTACTCCGAGGCAATCTAGACAGGCTTGCTACATAAAACTCCCAGTCCCTAAGTGACCTCTCACACTGCGGTTCCAGTCCCAGGGAAGAGATCCTTCATAATGACTATTTGCACTCTTGAATCCCTGGGACACCCAAGTGGCTGTCTCAGACAGTTCCCCGTTCTGTCCTTCTCAACTCACTATGCTGCATCTCTCTCTCCATCTCTCCCGTCAACCTGTCTCTGTTCTTCCTCTCTCCTTTTTCTCTTCAGTGGATGGGGTAAGCCTGCCTTTGGTCCACAGCAGGCTTGTGGCCCATTTTGCTGGAACAACTTCAACTTGTTAACTTGACTGTCTCTTACTTTCACTCTCACTCTAACTGACCCTGAGCACATGGCGGACTCCCTTTATAACTGTGTAGCTTGCAGCCCTTCCCTTATCTCACACTGATTAGCTTTAGATATTGCCATATTTCCTTGCCTTACAGTACCCCTTCACCTATCCAAAGTGCTTAGCCACTTTAACTATGTTACATACACATTTGTATAAGGACATCCTGCTTGTAGGTGGTGATCCCACTCTCTACAACAGCACCACCAATTCCATGCATTCATGGATGTGCTGGGTCCTTTAGAGTGAGAGATTCCCAGTAATGATGATCACGACAAGTAGATATAGTCACATAATCCAGAGTAAATTAAGAAGTTACCTGAGGAGCAGCTGACACAGTACTCAAGGCGCAGCACCCAAAGACGGCGATAGATGTGGACACACAAAACAACAGAAGATCTGCGATGAGAATGGTGGAGAAGACAACAATGGTTCCAATCTGTCAACAAGAAAATACAGTGAGCTCTCGTCTCTGCTGCACCTCTGACACTCACTTCATCTTATGGTCGATCAAGTGGTGAAAAATAATCTTCATTGCATGATGTAAATCTGACCTTGAACTTTTTTGGTCCTAGTGTAGGAGAGTGATTAGCACTGGTGCAGGCAAGAGACTGCATGAAATCAGACTATCGATCACATTGCGTGATATTGTACCCTTGGCTTATGGGTCAGAGTTAGAGACTATGAATCATTGTGCCCTTGGATAAGGGGACAAGAGACCAAGTTTAAGGTAATTTCTGCACTAAAATCTGCAAGTCCTATAATATGCCTTTAAGTGAGAATTGGCAAGCTTACCGAGCGCGTATATGTTTTACTTGTAACCGCTAAGTTCGAGATGCCTCTCATGGGTAAAGAGTGTTTGAGGCCACAAGCAACTGTTGTATTCTTGCTGTGCCATTTCTGCACCAAAAGAGTCAACACTGCCACCAGCCTGTAAAAGCCATCACCCTACACCCTTGTTCTATAAAACCACACTAGCAGTTTCAGGAATGACCTCATTGTGTTACTGTCAAAATCTTATGTGTCATTCCATAATCCTATTCAATAAAATATGCAATAAAACAAGCATAAACCATATTAAAGTGACACTCACGGGAGGGCCACAGGAGAGACGATGGCCAGGATATGAATGACATTTAATAGATGCAGCCAATAAAATGTCCAGGATGGCCATGATTATTCCAATACCGCTGACGATGGCTCCAAGGACATTCAGGGCAAGGGAAGCCCTAACCTACATGGTAAAAAGAGGAAACTCAAAAAACCAATAGTCTGACATATCCATAAAAATCAGCTTCATCTGATATTCTGCACTTATAATATGTCAGTACGAGGCGGCTTCTACCACTCATAACAGCAGGGCAGGTTGTTGGTTTCCCCACTGTGCTAGTTAATGACCTTTGGGCCAATTCCCATCTCTTATGTTTAATAACACTGCAGTTCCTCTGTGGAGCGGAGTCCTGCAGAGATTTTTACTACACATAGTACTTGGGATAAGAGCAGTCAGAGAAGGGCCCTTGCTTTCTATGAGCCATATAACAGCCACAATTACATCTATAATATGAATGCATTAAAGGGGTTGTCTCACTACAAGGATTGCTGCTTTTTATGTTAAAGATCTTGCAAAAACAAGTCACTTTGTAATATACAGTATGTCCATTAACAGTGTTCTACCTATTCTGAGATATCTCCTCTCATATGGGCTACATCAGCTCCTCAGGTCACTATAGCTACAGACCTGTTTGATCCCTCCTGATAGGAAGCCAGCACTAGTTGTTATAGCTACAGACCTGACTTCTACTGCAGCCTAGTAGAAGCCAATAAACCCGCCCCTGAATTCAAAATAAAACCAAGAAAACAGAACCGAGGTAAGAGGAATCAAAGTAGTGAGACAACCCCTTTAAGGTCCCACTCCCGAGCAAGCATTCTCTGCTTCTTCCCAGAGACAATGTTTTTCCCATCGGGGTTGTCCTTCAGTTCCCTCTTACAGCATACACTAGCTCCTGTACATATAAAAGGCCACTGTGCACCACTAAATTGCTTCCTCCACCAATGTCCACACACGTTGTGTAAGTAATAGGTTCCAGACACCTAGTAAACTACAAAGGTGTATCCAAACTGTGCTTACAAAGTTCTAACCAGGTTCGTATTCTGACCATTCACTTTGTCTACTTTGTGCCCTGACTCTCTGCCTCTTACCTATGACACCCAAACTCTGCCCCCCCCTAAACTGCCATTACATTTGGGGTTTTCAAATCTGCCTCCCCCGACCCCTTTCCTTTTACTGTGATTATCAAACTCTGCCTCCCCTGACCTACTGCCTATTACATGTGATTATCAAACTCTGCCTCCCCTGACCTACTGCCTATTACATGTGATTATCAAACTCTGCCTCCCCTGACCTACTGCCTATTACATGTGATTATCAAACTCTGCCTCCCCTGACCTACTGCCTATTAAATGTGATTATCAAACTCTGCCCCCCTATCTCTATTTCATGGATTATCAAACTCTGTCTCCCCTGACCTACTGCCTATTACATGTGATTATCAAACTCTGCCTCCCCTGACCCATGCCCATAAATGTATTTTCAAAATCTGCCTCCCCTGACCACTGCCATTTCATGTGATTTCAAATCGCCTCCCCGACCCACGCCTATTACATGGATTATCAAACTCTGCCTCCCCGACCCACGCCTATTTCTGTGATTATCAAACCCCCTCCCCTACCACTGCCTATTTCATTTATTTTTCAAACTCTGCCTCCACTGCCTACTCCTATTACTGTGATTTTCAAACTCTCCTCCCCTCCTACTGCCTATTACATGTGATTATCAAACTCTGCCTCCCCTGACCTACTGCCATTAAATGTGATTATCAACTTGCCCCCCCCTGACCTACTGCCTATTACATGTGATATCAAACCCTGTTCCCCCCACCTACTGCCTATTACTGTATTATCAAAACTCTGCCTCCCGACCTACGCCATTAAATGGATTATCAAACTCTGCCCCCCTGACCTACTGCCTATTAATGTGATTTTAAACTCTTCCTCCCCTGACCCACGCCTATTACATGTGATTATCAAACTCGCCTCCCCCGACCTATGCCCTTTTCATGTGATTATCAAACTCGCCTCCCCCGACCTATGCCTTTACATGGATTTTCAACTCTGCCCCCCCTGACCTAGCCTATTTCATGTGATTATCAAAATCGCCTCCCTACCTACTGCCTATTACATATGATTATCAAACTCTGCCTCCCCCCGCCAAGCCCATTCATGTGATTATCAAACTCTGCCTCCCCTGACCTACTGCCTATTACATGTGATTATCAAACTCTGCCTGCCCTGACTTATTGCTTGTTACACATGTTAAACATATTCTGCCTGCTATGATCTACTGTTACCTGTGACACCCTTCCCCCATTCTACTGACCGGCCTGTTCCCCTATTTTCCCATGCTCTGCCTGCCCTGATCTATTGCCTGTTACCCAAGATGAAAATTCTGTTTACTGTCCCTACCGCTTGTTATCCCCTGCGACGGACTATACTTGCCCTGACCGTTGTTTTTAACTAGTTACCTGTTCTGCCTAAACCCGTTTTCCTGGAGACCCTCTTCTGCCTTCCCTGACCCAGTAGGTTGTCCATACTGTGTGGGTCTTGACCTTCTGCCTGTTATCTGTAATGAACATATACTGTCTGATCACATCTTATGTCTGCCCCTGATAATGTTAGCTATCAGAAACTATGATGACTCTGGATGAGGGTTAATTGGAAAAAACCATAGGACCTTTAGGGTATGTTCACACGATGTATTGCAGCGCGTACATTACGCGGCACAATACATCGTGTCTTTCGGGAGCTCGCGCTAATACGCGCGTATTACCCCGTCACGGGGAGGGGAGGGGAGGGGGTGTAATCCATAGTTCTCTATGAGAGCTATGGATTACCTTATTTTCGGCATGCATCTTGCCCGTATTAGAGAGCAATTACATGGAGAAATGTGCGCCGAAATTATCACGTGTGAACATACCATTAGACTTTAATCCTCAGAGTAAAACAAGAGAATATCAAATGCAATCCAGCATATTCAATATTCAATCGTATTGTACGCGTGGGGGGACGAGGCGTAATCCATAGTTCTCTATGAGAGCTATGGATTACCATAATTTCGGCACGCATCTCGCCCGTATTAGAGGGCAAATGCGTGCCGAAATTAGCCCGTGTGAACATACCCTTAGACTTTATTCCTCAGCGTTACTCAAGAGAATATACAATGCAATCCAGCATATTCAATGCAGCTGCCAGGTAGCCCTCATGACAGTATGCTATTGGTATGGATGCCCATATGTGAATTTAATATAAAGATACCAACACTCACCAAGCAACTGGTTGGAGACCTCCGAACTGAAAGGGTCATAAATCCTTCAGTCAAGTACTAAAAATGCATAAAAAATAAATGAATAGAAATCACTTTTAATCACATAACAAAAATCTAATAACACCATGATCAAATACTTACAAATAGTAGTCCCCAGAAAGGGACCCCACTGATCAAAAGATAAAAGGCTCTATAAAAAATTATGCCAATAATCCCAAGGAGAAATGTCACAATGGACGTCACAATTACCACAAACTACAAGAAAAGGATAAAAAAAAATATTATTATTACATTATATTATTATGTCTTGAAAGTGCCAGTCAGCAGTGTGTTTTTTGTATCATGGCTCTTGTGCATTTGCTATTTGTTGGATTTCCTCTGGTTCTGGACCATGGCTTACACCAGTTACTCTCCTGCCTGCTGACTCGGTACTTCGTGATCTCCTGGTTTGAACTCGGCACGTCTGTCTTTGCTTTCTTTCTGTTGCGTCTATGCCTGTTTGTCATCCGTCTGTTTGCTCTCCATTTGGCCAGGGTTCCAGCACCAGGTTGCCCTCTTTGCAGAGGTTGCTCTGCCTCAGCAGGGTTAGCATGGAAAGATTAAGGCATCCCTGACAGAATCAAAGGTCGATATTTTCTGGACTACCCAACAGCCCCCTGACGTCAGGGAACTTATTAATGTGGATGGGATGCGTGATTTGACACATTTGACAAGACCTGGCTTATATGGTACAACTGAAGGAGACTAAATCTGTCCAGAATGTGGTGTCTGAGTACCCACCTGTGGAGCCCACGCTTAACCTGCCTGATAATTTTTCTGGTGACTGCAACACCTTTATTATATTCTTTAAAAACTGCAAGCTGCATTTAGGCCCCGCTCATCTGGAACTGATCATCTCTTTGCTGCAGGAGACTCCTAAAGCTTGTGCCTTCTCCGTGAAACCAGGCTCCACAGAATAATTGTCTGTAGACTCATTTTTCCAGGCCTTGGGACTTCTGTACGATGAACCAGACGTCAAATCTGTAGCTGAAACTAATCTTTTGTGTCTCCACAGGGGCAACAACCAGTGGAAGACTACTGCTGTGAGTTCAGGTTCTGGTTGTTGCTCTCACAGTGGAATGACACTCTGGTGTCTTTTTCACCAAGAACTGTCAGAGACACTCAAGGATCTATTGATCAGTTACCCACAACCTGAAACCCTTGAAGAGTTAATAACTCTCACTATGCAACTCGACTGTCATTTATAAACAAGTCAAAGAGAGCATTCTGAGGTAGCTCTCCCTTTCTCCACAACTAACGAGGTGTTGGATCCTGATGTAGCTGGGACCTACAACATCTCCTGTAGACTGCAGAATCACCCAGAAATGAAAGGGGCTTTGTTTCTACTGAGGATCAGCAGGTCACCTTATCCAGAATTGCCCCAAAGTACCTTATTCTGAAAAATTCCAGCACCTAGATGACTATCAGGAAGGTCACTGAGGTGGCCAGGTATTCCCAAATGTATTACACATATTTTGCCTGCTAGCATTGCATATTACAACAACAATTTTTCTGGCAAGATATTTCCCAACTGCGGTTCTGCAGCTGATTTTCTGGACTCACGAGTTGCTGGCACAAAAAGGATCCTGTTGGTATCTCTTTTCACCCCAGATTATGTGGTTGCTATAGAAAACCCTCATAGGTTAAGGAGCAAAGTGCCACACTCCTCTGGTTAACTTAAAATTAGGGTTTTTGCATTTCAAGGTTATTTCCTTTTTTGTATTAAATAATTGCAGTTGTAGTTCTGGGCTTGTTCAATGGTGTTGTTCAATGGAGTCCTATGTGTCATGAACATTGTTTAACACTTTCATTGTCCACCGTTTCTCGCAGTGACTCGCCCGAGTTTATTCAAGAGTTTTCTGATGTATTCTCTGAGACAAACTGTGAATTACTCCCACCTCAAAGGTCCAGTGACTGTGCTATTAAGTTGCTTCCAAATGTTACATTTCCTAAGACACCAGAGAGAGGCTATAAAACATTATCTCGAGGATAGTCTTCGCAAGGGCAGTATTCATCCCTTTACCATCCTCATGGGTGACAGTTTCTTCTTGGTCTATAACAAGGATGAAGGTATCAGGCCTTGTATCGACTACCAGGAATTCAACAAAATTACTGTTAAAAATCAGTACCCTTTTCCTCTCATGCCAGATCTGTTCAACAAAATAACGAGGGCTACACAGTTCTCCAAATTAGATTTGTAGGGTGCATATAATTTAATTCACATCTGCAAGGAAGGCAAGTGAAGGACCGCTTTTAATACCCCTTGTGTGCATTATGAGTATTTGATCATGCCCTGCAGCTCGAGTAATGCACCTTAAGTTTTCTAAAATTTTGTTAATGACAACTTCTGAGATCTCAATGGGTGCTTTATCGTTTATTTGGATCATATTTGAATATTTTTTCCTGACTGGTCTTCCCATGTAGAACATATATGTACTGTCCTGTAGATTCTCAGGGAGAAATTAGAAAAATGTCTCGTTGGGGCATTTTTGGAGGTGGTGAGACAAAAAAAATCACTGTAATAACTGACCGTAAGAACCTGACTTACCTTCAATCCGCTAGGAGACTCCATCCTACAGAGGCTACATGGACCTTGTTTTTTGCCAGGTTTGACTTTAATGTTACTTACAGACCTGGCTCCAAGAATGTCAAAGCTGACGCTTTGTCCCAAAGCTTCTGCACCACTCAAACTCCCTGATTACCATCTGAACCCATGTTATCTAAAATTGTTGTAGTGTACTGCCCAGGTTGTCTCTTAGCTAGCTGCTAACCAACCGTGTATTCAAATGAGGAGGGCAATACCTGCAGCTGTCCTCCCCATTCACTTATGGGAGCTCCCAAGTATAGCTGAGAACCCTCACATTTGGCTGTATTCAGAACTCCCATAGAAGAGAATGTGTCATCCTCCTCAGTCTCATGCACATTCGGCTCGCAGCTAGCTGAGAGCCGAGCTGTGCAGTGGACTTTACTTTGTGGAATCATCTGTCCTATTGATTGACTCCTAGAGAACCTCCTTAGTTTAAACAGGTACGGTTAGTGAATAGGGATATGCCTATCACTGGAGAAATAGAAACTAAAACATAACTTTTAAAGGGGTTGTCTCACTACATCGATTCATCTTATCTCAGTCCTGTTTTCTCAGTTTCATTTTGAATTCAGGGGTGGCTTACTAGCTTTACTGGCTTCTACTGGTCTGCAGTGATCAGCTGCTGAAGACACAAACAGGTCTGTAGCTATAGCGACCTGAGGAGTTGATGCAGCCCATACAAGAGGGGATATGTAGGAATAGGTTGGATATTGTTAATGGACATATATTGCAAAGTAACTTGTTTTTTGCAAGATCTTTAACATAAAAAGCAATCCTTGTAGTGAGACAAACCCTTTAATCCTAAATTTCGATTTAAAAAAAGCAACATACCATATAGTACAATCCACCACACACAGCGGTTTGACAAAGTATGTACTTGATATGAAAAAAATTATATGTAAGTATCATTAACAGCTATAAAATTAAATGATAAATTCATAAGGATAAATATCCCTAAAATATTTCCTCCATGACAACCAGACACCAGTAGATATTTTAGAAAACAGATATAAGTGGAGACAAACAGGGGGGAACACCCTACTACTCACCCTGTTACTCCCTACCCACACTGCAAAGGAACTGCCCCGAAAAGGGCGCCCCCTCTTCCGATGACTGAACCCTACATACAACCAAACTTGTGGATGTACTTGGTATTTTAGAAAACTTCTCTCGCATTGTTCAGTGATCTTTTGAATAGCGCTATGGCTTCATGTTGGGCCACCGTGATCACCAAACAACCATACTGTTTCCTGATTGGGGAAAATTTCGCACAATGATTGCAAGTAGTACTCCTGTACCAGCGCCCATTGTTCCTGTAACAAAATATGGCATCTATAATTACCTCCATAATGCATTTGGAGACGTGTACAAATACTCCAGAGGGCACAGACATTATTATTGAGCTTAAATCACCTGGGTTATGCCCCACAGTAGGTATAACCTTTGCTACTTACCGCAAGTTCCCATGTTGTTCCCTTTAAGAATATCTGATGTGTTGCCGGTGATAGTGACACAGGAGCGACAGTCATTGGCAGAGCAGCATTTACATTAGGCCCATAGGAGACTGGTTGGACACTCTCTGGAGGAGCCATGTTCTGAGAAGTCCCATTTTCTTCCGCAGGAATTATGGCGCATGGTACTGGTTCATAACTGTGTGTTCCAGCTTCCGTCTCCGGAGAAGACATGGTGAATTTTTACAGGTCTGTATCTTGAAGATGAGAGAAAGTAAATGAATGTGTTATGTTAAGCGGAATGACAGACATGAACCCAATATAATGTAAAAGTGTACTCTAGAGTAGAGTCAATATATACTGCTCCACATTAAATGGAAGGGAAAAGCTTTGGGATTATGGTAATCACAGGATGGATAGGCATGATAATGATATACAAATGAATAAAAACAGAAAAAAAGTCAAACCTCAATTTACTCAATATCAAGTATGAGCACCATGTGCAGAAATCCTCGTGCATCCACGCCTTTGCTGTTATCGGAGAGATTAATCTGGGAAATGTTGTGCCGAGCTGAATACACTTGGGCAAATCATCTGGATCGGCTGCTGGAAGCTTCTTTGCAATCGCGGACCCATGATTTCCCAGATGTGCTCAATGGAAGACAAGTCTGGAGATGCTGCAATGGTCGCATGGCTGCAACCTGGCACTTTAGAGAAATAGCCGTACCACTGGTTCCACCACCAAAACAATATAACACTGAGCTGTTACTGTTCCTGAAATGAAGACAAGAGGGGTCCAGCTATATTATATTTAATGCCACCCACACTAAAATCTTGGGAGCAGGACCAGTGTAATGCCCCCTTATCATTGAAGAGGATAGATCGCCATTTCAGTCTCCATTGCTGCCTTGCTATGCACCAGGATAGCCTTTGAGAACAATGGCATGAGGTCAATGGAACACCTGTCTGGCTCATAGCCCAAATGCCTTTGATGGTTTGTGTCAACACTGCATGTCACCCTAGGCTTGAGGTGCAATGTCCATTTTCACCTGCAGTACAAAATGGATAACTATACACCAGTTTTCCCATCAGATGATCTGTTTACGCAAAGGTTCACCTCCATGTACCTTACTGTCATTTCAGTTCTTTATTATTCTCCCAGCAAATGATACCTGCAATGTTGAACAGTGCTGACATTTCAGCCTAGGTGCATAGCGATCTACCAGAGTGATAAACCAAGACTTCTCAGATTGTGGCAAGTGGTGATAGCTGGCGTGTTGGCAATCAGGAAGCATCACACACTCATCCCGCACCACTGGTTCAATTTTTGAGGTTTCATGTAATCTGCTTTGTATGCCAAAGACTGAAGCTAAGTGCCTGAAAATATGACAATTTGTCAGATCTCAGCAACACTTGCTTCTTCCTCGATCTACATAACCTTACGGCATGTCCTTGGTGCTGCAATTTCAGTTTTGAGGAGTGAATGATATGAACGATGATAATAACCTGCTCATCTGTCTACCTTTAACCCAGGGGAAAATGCTTGGGCTGAGAAGACCGATGTTTTGTGCAGACACAAACTTTTGGTTGCAGGTGAACTTTTGGTTAAAATGAGTGGCCCATCTGGGCATCCCTTTTCCATGTGCCAAATAATGCCATAAAGAAGGGAAACGGCTCTATGAGAGTGTGTAAAGAGGAGCTCCTGGCCTGGTCAGTGCAGCTGTGAACTGTATTGTCTCCATGTAGCACAGCATGATTCGATGCTATAACCCCACCAATATTTGGGGACTTTTAGTTTCTCATCACTGCCTTTAAAGAGCCATAACTTTTTTTATTTTTCCATTACAACAGTCATAAGAGGACTTGTAGCACATCCTGATCTGTAAAAAAAAGTACATAATACATGTGTCCATCAAGTTCAACTAAGGGTGGGGAGAAGATGTAGATGAAGAAAGGATAATATTAAAACTTTGTTACCCAAGATTGATCCAAACTGTTCAAACAGTAAATACAATGATCACATAAGACTCCAGTGCCCCTAGACAACCTCCACATGATCACAGCAGGGTGCTTCTAGTGGTCACATATAACCCCTACATGATACTAGCAGGGTGCTCCTAGTGTTCACATATAACCGCTACATGATAACAGCAGGGTGCTCCTAGTGGTCACATATAACCCCTACATGATAACAGCAGGGTGCTCCTAGTGGTCACATATAACCCCTACATGATACCATCAGGGTGCTCCTAGTGGTCACATATAACCCCTGCATGATAACAGCAGGATGCTCCTAGTGGTCACATATAACCGCTACATGATACCAGCAGGGTGCTCCGAGTGGTCACATATAACCCCTATATGATAACAGCAGGGTGCTCCTAGCGGTCACATATAACCCCTACATGATACCATCAGGGTGCTCCTAGTGGTCACATATAACCCCTACATGATACCAGCAGGGTGCTCCTAGTGTTCACATATAACCCCTTACTGGTAACAGCAGGGTGCTCCTAGGGTTCACCTAAAACCACTACATGATAACAGCAGGGTGCTCCTAGTGGTCACATATAACCGCTACATGATAACAGCAGGGTGCTCCTAGTGGTCACATATAACCCCTACATGATAACAGCAGGGTGCTCCTAGTGTTCACATATAACCGCTACATGATACCAGCAGGGTGCTCCTAGTGGTCACATATAACCCCTATAGCATAACAGCATGGTGCTCCTAGCGGTCACATATAACCCCCTACATGATACCAGCAGGGTGCTCCTAGTGGTCACATATAACCCCTACATGATACCAGCAGGGTGCTCCTAGTGTTCACATATAACCTCTACAAGATACCAGCAGGGTGCTCCGAGTAGTCACATATAACCCCTACATGATACCAGCAAGGTGCTCCTAGTGTTCACATATAACCCCTACAAGATAACAGCAGGGTGCTCCTAGTGGTCACATATAACCTCTACATGATACCAGCAGAGTTCTCCTAGTAGTCACATATAACCCCTAAATGATAACAGCAGGGTGCTCCTAGTGGTCACATGTAACCCCTACATGATACCAGCAGGGTGCTCCTAGTGGTCACATACTGTATAACCTCTACATGATACCAGCAGTGTGCGCCTAGTTGTCACATATAACCCCTACATGATACCAGCAGAGTTCCCCTAGTAGTCACATATAACCCCTACATGATAGCAGCAGGGTGCTCCTAGTGTTCACATATAACCCCTACATGATACCAGCAGAGTTCCCCTAGTAGTCACATATAACCCCTACATGATAGCAGCAGGGTGCTCCTAGTGTTCACATACAGTATAACCTCTACATGATACCAGCAGGGTGCTCCTAGTGGTCACATATAATCCCTACATGATACCAGCAGACTGCTCCTAGTGTTCACATACAGTATAACCTCTACATGATACCAGCAGGGTGCTCCTAGTGGTCACATACACTCACCGGCCACTTTATTAGGTACACCATGCTAGTAACGGGTTGAACCCCCTTTTGCCTTCAGAACTGCCTCAATTCTTCGTGGCATAGATTCCACAAGGTGTTGCAACGCTGCTCAATTGGTACCAAGGGGCCCAAAGAGTGCCAAGAAAATATTCCCCACACCATGACACCACCACCACCAGCCTGAACCGTTGATGCAAGGCAGGATGGATCCATGCTTTCATGTTGTTGTACGCCAAATTCTGCCCCTACCATCCGAATGTCGCAGCAGAAATCGAGACTCATCAGGACCAGGCAACGTTTTTTCAATCTTCTACTGTCCAATTTCGATGAGCTTGGGCAATTGGAGCCTCAGTTTCCTGTTCTTAGCTCAAAGGAGTGGCACCCGGTGTGGTCTTCTGCTGCTGTAGCCCATCTGCCTCAAAGTTCGCCGTACTGTGCGTTCAGAGATGCTCTTCTGCCTACCTTGGTTGTAACGGGTGGCTATTTGAGTCACTGTTGCCTTTCTATCAGCTCGAACCAGTCTGCCCATTCTCCTTTGACCTCTGGCATCAACAAGGCATTTCCCCCCACAGGACTGCCGCTCACTGGATGTTTTTTCTTTTTCGGACCATTCTCTGTAAAACCTAGAGATGGTTGTGCGTGAAAATCCCAGGAGATCAGCAGTTTCTGAAATACTCAGACCAGCCCTTCTGGCACCAACAACCATGCCACATTCAAAGGCACTCAAATCACCTTTCTTCCCCATACTGATGCTCGGTTTGAACTGCAGGAGATTGTCTTGACCATGTCTACATGCCTAAATGCACTGAGTTGCCGCCATGTGATTGGCTGATTAGAAATTAAGTGTTAACGAGCAGTTGGACAGGTGTACCTAATAAAGTGGCCGGTGAGTGTATAATCCCTACATGATTCCAGCAGAGTGCTCCTAGTGGTCACATATAACCCCTACATGATACCAGCAGAGTTCCCCTAGTAGTCACATATAACCCCTACATGATACCAGCAGAGTTCCCCTAGTAGTCACATATAACCCCTACATGATACCAGCAGAGTTCCCCTAGTAGTCACATATAACCCCTACATGATACCAGCAGGGTGCTCCTAGTGTTCACATATAACCCCTACATGATACCAGCAGAGTTCCCCTAGTAGTCACATATAACCCCTACATGATACCAGCAGGGTGCTCCTAGTGTTCACATATAACCCCTAAATGATAACAGCAGGGTAAAGCAGATGGGTTTCCTGCCAGGTACCATCAGATTGCTTTCTGTATTATTTGGCTGGATTGCTTGCTGTAAGGAGCCTGCTATACTTTTGGTTAGCTCTAGTCTGATATATGGAGCTCGTTGACTATGACGGCTTGGGCCAGTTCGTGTAGCTTGCCTGAGGGTTTTGGTGGCTGGGTTATACCTTGACTATTGGATGTAGCAGAATGAAATGAGTATACTCACAGATCATGCAGAGTCTAGTGTTTGGCCACATCTGAAGGACTCTCTTATATACGTGCTTCCTGTTGGCTGAATGTCACCACTATGTCCAGTTACACATTACCTTATCTCTGTTTTACGAATGGGTTACACTTGTTGACTTGAGACATAATATATGTATAAAGGTGTCACTTTCTAGATTTTTGTCACAGTGTTTGCTCATCACAATGAATCATTCTCATTGATCAAAATGCCAAGTGAGAGTCAGCTAATAACTATAGTGAATATCCCTCAATACAAATGTGGGCCCAGTGGAGAACATACATTGACTTGGCTGACATTGGACATAAGAGCATTTGGAGGGCTATTCCCATTCTGGACATTTTTGGCACATTTATATTATCTGATTTTGAAAGTGGAAATTGAAAGTACAAACATTAAAAAGGCAAAATATAGATTATGGACGACATGTCAGAAACGAGTTATCAGGCGCATTAATTGAGTGTACAGTGCGCCTGAATGTATGAATCTGTCATAAATCTGGCGTGGGGTATGCCTTGCATAACATAGCTTAGCCATGTAACTTAGGCGCATAACTTAGGCGCATTTAAATGTTCCTGGCACCTAGGTTTTTTCATACATATATAGATTAGGACAGGGCCGGGACAAGGTAGTTTGATGCCCTAGGAAAATACGGCCAATGGCGCCCCCCTCCTTCCTAAAAAAATGGTGCACTTCCGTCCAAAAAATGGTGCCCTCCTGCACTAATTCCTCTCCCCCCTCTGCACCTGTTCCTATTCTACTCTGCACCAGTTACTCTCCCCTCTGCTCCAGTTCATCTCCCCCTCTGCTCCAGTTCATCTCTCCCCTGCTCCAGTTCATCTCCCCTCTGCTCCAGTTCATCTCTCCCTCTGCTCCAGTTACTCTCCCTCTGCTCCAGTTCATCTCCCCCTCTGCTCCAGTTCATCTCTCCCTCTGCTCCAGTTCATCTCTCCCCTCTGCTCCAGTTCATCTCCCCCTCTGCTCCAGTTCATCTCTCCCTCTGCTCCAGTTCATCTCCCCCCTCTGCTCCAGTTCATCTCCCCCTCTGCTCCAGTTCATCTCCCCCCCCTCTGCTCCAGTTCATCTCTCCCCTCTGCTCCAGTTCATCTCTCCCTCTGCTCCAGTTCATCTCCCCCTCTGCTCCAGTTCCTCTCCCTCTGCTCCAGTTCATCTCCCCTCTATATTTGTTCTTCCCTCACTTAGTAAGCACTCACCAGTGAGAAGAGCTGCCATCTTTCTATTTCCACACTCCGTGTTAGGAAGAGGGAGCCTCCCACTATCCCCAGCATGCACTTCTCTGGCAGCTTCCTGTCATCTGACAAGAAGCTGTCAGACCAGCGCAGGGAGGGGGAGCAAGGTGTTCAAACCTCCCTGCGCACTACACACTGCTGCCCTGCTCCCTCCCTGACCCCCCCGGGAGGGAGCAGGGGGGGTGAAGGTAAACTGCTGTCCCTCCTGCTTTATGAAGGTTTCAGCAGTGACTGGGCGGCACCTGCTATGTATAAAGCCGGCTCAGCTCCTGAGTCGGCTCCATACCTGCTACCTCTAATGGCAGACAGAGGTATGGCGCCCTAGGCAACCGCCTACCTTTGCCTACCCGTCGTCCCGGCTCTGGATTAGGACTACACAGTTTTTTGGTACAAAATATACCAAAAAAATGGTGCTCCTCTTTTCAGACATGTCACCCTATGTGATTACAGAATATGGATTATTAAGCTCTTGGTGTTACAGTTTTCATTCTGGAGTCTTAAAAGCCAGGAAATGCTCCCTGAGGAAAGAGGTATGTAAATTAGCTCTCCAGAAGGAAGCAAGATTTCTCTATAGTGCCACCTATCGAAGGTAGCTTTCCTATAGATCAATATCTGACCCATAAAAGAACCTTAAAAGGGGTTATCTTGCTACAAAGAACAGCTTCCAAAATGTAGGGAGCACTAAATGAAGACGTTTTCCAAATATATTGCTTGGTTCATTCTTTTTTTGTTAAGGAGCTACATGTGATTTTATCACTTTGATGGTTAGGTTTCCAAGTGACTGACTGTTTTCTCTTTCCCTGTGTTTGTTCTATTGATAAAGGAAGTGATGTCATCACACATTTTTCAGACAGCAGTGAGAGCTTTTGTTTTATCTGATCTTTCGGGACAAAGACAGTAATTAACTTACTGTTTACATTAGCTCAGAAGCTTTTCAGGACCTCAGAGAAGGAAATTTATTTTTTCTAGACTAAAAAAAATAAAAAACAGAGAAGTCTGAATACTGGAGTTTCATATGCTAATTACAGACAGCTTGACCAGGAAGTGACAGAGCAAAGCAGCATTATTTCATTCATGCATCCTATGAAACTTTGAGATGAGACAACCACTTTAAACCAAGACTAGAAATCCCTTACCAAGGCTCTTGGTGATCTAAAGGGTCTAATAGGTGGCCCTAGAGTGGGAGCTTTCTTTCATTCTTTTCGAGGAGAGCTCATTTGTATGGCAGGTTATATAATTATACAATAAACACAAGCATGCGAATATGTTATATCACCCCGAAACATATTCTTGAGAATCTTAAACAGTTTGTATTAGATTTATATGCTTGATTTGTCTGAGAGAACTTTCTTGAAACGCGTCAGCCATTCCGCTCTGGATTATTGTGATGTGTATGTGTTTTTAATTTTTTGCATCAATAAAGGTGAAAGTTTTTTTGTTTTTTTTTAATTCAAACATCTGATCGGTGCTGACCTAATGGACTGTTCTATTGAATATGTCTGAGACCTGATTAGTGGAGACTACTGTGAGCATCGATCCTGCCCAGCCACTTTTATTGCTGCTGCTGCCAGGATTCGGATCCGCCTCCAATGAAGCAACCTCAGGGCTTCTTAAAGACGGCGCCTGGCCTCTTAGCTTCCATGGAGCTTTGAACATGAGCATGCTCAGTTCACAGCTAGCAGGGCTCAGTTTAAGAGACAGAGGATGACATGTCAAAAAAGAGGCGCCTCCACGCCAGTTTTAAGGCGCATTAAATGAGTGTATGGTGCGCCTTGAAATCTGTCAAAAATCTTGCGTCTGGTATACTTTCATAGCGTAATTGATGCGCCTAATCTATATAATCTATACAGCAAAATGTAGACGCATAGCATATCATTGCAAACATATTTGATGCGTCTACTTAAAGGGGTTTTGCCACGATGTAATGTTGAGGTGGGATCCTCCAAAATGGGTATTTAATCACTTTTCTAAATCTATGTGATTACAAAAAGTGAAGCCTGTGAGAGCTACAGACTGCCTGACCTGCCCTTAGTTACTTAAAAGCTTCTATTAGACACAACCTGACAATAGCTTCTGGCTGGGCTAGTGCAGAGCACACTTCTTATCTGATGAAAGGGAGCTGAAGAAGCTTTCAAGACACCGTGGAGAAATATGTTGTGTTTTGTATACAGAATCCACTAGTTGTAGTGTGATTATTTAAGTGAACATTGCACACAATCCCTTATGCATGGGGTCGTGCTTGGCGTCTCTCTCTCAGCTCAGCATGGCTTGTTTACTTTTGCTTCTTAGCAGATAAGGCACTTCCTGGCAAAACCCCTTTAAGGCACATTCATGTCTTGTCCCTGGTGTACAATGCGTCTAGTTTTGGTGTACTACAGTTCATTTATATAGACAATATGGCGTCAACAGGTTTTTGGAGCAAAATACACCAAAAAAATGGTGCAGCCCTAATGAGACATGTCGCCCAGGGTCTAGACACTGTCTCTTATTTACACTGTATAAAGCCAGTTTTAAATATTAGTTAATACAATTAAGAAACTATTAAAAATAATAATAATAATAATAATAATAATAAATGAAAAAAGATAACATAAAACACAACATAAAATTAAAGAAAAGAAATCACAACACAATTACTTTTTAGAGAAACACTATTGTCCATTGGTTGTTTTTTCGAAGGGCAACTTTGGTACATTCAAGTTAACTGTGACCAGAACATAATCAAAATCTCAGAAAGAGGTAAAAAAATTTAAATGACAGCTAGTTAGTGACTAGGGGCAAAAAGGTCAACAAACAACTTCATGAAAGATTAAAAATTTATTTAAAACAAATCTCTGCGGTAAATAAAATACATAAAATGGAAGGTGGCATGATACAGTGCGTTTTTGTTCAGGTAGGTTTCCTGGAAACTGTATGATCCTTGGACCACATAGACCTTTAAGTTCTGGTTACCAGGATCTCACACTCTTGGTGTCTGACAAACCTAAAAATGATAAAATTATCTTAAATTAACATAAGAAATAGAAAAGAAAAAGATGTATTGCATGAAAATTGTAATCCTGTGGTATCGAGGTTCCTATGAACCAATGGAGAAATTGGTATTATTGACCTGCTTCCAGTTTTACTGAACATTGCTGCATCTACTTCAAAAAACATTGTAGTCTTTGTTTTTGCCATTGTACACCTGAGCTGGTTGTACACGTTTAGGGTATAACACATATAAGCGCACAATATCCCAAAAATGTCCAGCAGCTCGACCAATCCACCGTCCTCCTATTCGGCACAGTCCGAATTGAAGTATATACATATATAACACAGTACAAAGAGGTATGGGTACAAAACGCAATGGTCCTCAGCGCTCAGACCACAATTGAATTTAAATTCCTTAATCCATGTGTATGAGTGTGCATTAAGGAATTTAAATCCAATTGTGATTCACGCGCTGAGTATTTTTATTATTATTATTATTATTATTTATTTTAAAGCGCCATTGATTCCAGGGCGCTGTACATTCGAGGGGGGTTTCATACAATACTTTCATAAAGTCAACGAGTACAAAAGATAAATGAACAATGACAATTAGCACGACAGAGGGAGAGAGGACCCCACCCGCGGGGCTTACAATCTACAAGGAGATTGGTTATTTACTTTTAATATATATTTGCTAATAAAATTGGACATAAATATATAGTCCAAGTTATCTTTTTTGGTCAACATAAATCCATAATATTTTGGGTATATTATAAAATGGGGGGGGGGGGGGGGGGGGGAAAATGGGGGGGGGATGGGGGGGGGGGGGGGGGGGGGGGGGGGGGGGGGGGGGGGGAGGGGGGGGGGGGGGGGGGGGGGGGGGGGGGATATGGGGGGGGGGGGGGGGTGGGGGGATTTATATATATTATTTTATATATATATATTGGGGGGGGGGGGGGGGGGGGGGGGGGGGGGGGGTGGGGGGGGTTGGGGGGGGGGGGGGGGGGGGGGGGGGTGGTATGGGTGGTGAAGGTGTAGAGTTTGAATGGTATTGGGGGAAGGGGTGTTGTGTTTGTTAAGATTTTTTATATGTGATATAAATAAGGATTTTGTTTTAAATTTTGTTATATGTGATATATATATAGTTATTTATTTTTTAAATTTTTTATATGTATATGATATATATATTTAAAGATGAAGGCCTAGGTATGTATATGTAAATGAGAATAAAATATATAATTGTTAAAGAGTTTTAAATGAGATAAGATTATATCGCGGTCGAGAGGATCAGATAGAGGCGGAGATTTATCAAAGAGCTATGATTACTACATATATAATTTAACCCTATATGTATAAGAGCAAAGTCTTATATACTCACTATCTTATAAAAATATATATCACAGTGATAAATATAGAATATATCTTATTAACCTATATATCAGACTCACGTTCGCTCAGCTATCATATAACCCATATATACATAAAAGATTATATCATATTTCATATATAATACCCTATATATCAACAAGCTCGCCCAGCGTGAGCTCTAGGTCGATAGTACCCTATAGTGTCCTAGAGCTCAGCTCTCTCCTCATTCATATACCTCTATATCACAGAGCTCCGCTTCTCTTCTCTTCATATAAACCTATATATCACAGAGCTCAGCTTCTCTCCTCTAGTTATATAACCCTATTATCAAGTAGCTCAGCTCCTCTACGCCTATCAAAAAACCCTAATTATCACATAGCTCAGCATCCTCTCCTATCATATAAACCTATATACTCCAGAGCTCAGCCCTCTCCTCTATCAATATTAATCCTATATATAACATGAGCCCTCCGCTTCTCTTCTCTATCATAAAACCCTATATATCACAGAGCTCAGATTCTCTCCTCTATTATATAACCGCAATATATCGACAGAGCTCAGCTTCTTCACCTCTATCATATAACCCTATATGTCCACAGAGCTCAGCTTCTCTCCTGCAATTCATATAACCCTATATATCACAGAGATCAGCCGCTTCTTCTAACATAAGACCCTAAAAAGGGGAGGCATCAGAGCTCAGACTTCTCTCCTCTATCAATATAACCCTATATATCAACAGAGCTCAGCTTTCTCTCCTTTAGAAGGGGAACGAGTTATCCATATACACATCACAGACTTCAGCTCCTCCTCTATAATATAACCCTATATATCACAAAGCTCAGCTCCTCTATCAAATAACCCTAGAATCACGATCGACTTCTCTCTCTATCATATAACCCTATAAACACAGACTCACTCCTCTCCTCTATCATATCATCCTATATATCACAGAGCAAGCTTCTCTCCTCAAACATAAAACCCAAATATCACAGACTCAGCTTCTCTCTTTATTTATATAACCCTATAAATCACAGACCACAGCTTCTCTTCCTCTGATCATATAACCGTTATATATCACAGAGCTCAGCTTCTCTCCTCTAACATATAACGCAATATCTCACGAGCTCAGCTTCTCTCCCCTATCATATAACCCCTATATTATACATAGCTCAACTCCTATCCTCTATCATATTAACCAATATAATCAAGAGCTCAGCTCCTCTCCTCTATCATAGAACCCCTATATTCACAGAGCTCAGCTCCTCTCCCTCAATCATATAACTCTATATTATCACATAGCTCAGCTTCTCTCCTCTATCCATATAACCCTATATCACAGAGCTCATCCCACCACTACTCATATAACCCTATGATATCACAGAGCTCAGCTTCTCTACTCTATCATATAACCCTACAATATCACAGAGCTAAGCTCCTCACCTCTATCATATAACCCTATAGATCACAGAGCGCAGCTCCACGCCCTCAATCATATAACCTATATATTACAGGCTCAGTCCTCCCCTCTAACATATAACCGCGAGCGAGCGAGCGAGCGCACAGATCCAGCTCCTCTCCTCTATCTATAACCCTATATCACAGAGTACTCAGTTCTCTCCTCTATCATAATAACCCTATAAATCACAGACGGTCAGCTTTCTCTCCTTTAATTATATAACCGTATACCTCACAGACCTCAGCTTCATCTCCTCTAACATATAAACCCTATATACTTACAGAGCTTCAACTCCTCTCCACATCCGATATGAGAGCGAGCTCGAGAAAATATCACAGACTCAGCTCCTCTCCTCGAGTCATATAAACGCCAAGTAAGATGTCACAGAGCACATCTCCCTCCCTCTATCATATACCCATAAATATCACAAGCTCACTTCTCTACCTCTATAATATAACCCAAATTACACGCAGAGCTCTAGCATCTCTCCTCTAAACATATAACGGCGGCGAGCGAGCGAGCGAGGGCACAGAGCTCAGCTTCTCTTTCCTCTTGCATATAACTCTATAAGACGACAGATCTCAGCTTCTCTCCACTAACATAGTAAACCTTAGAATATTACAGAGCTCACTTTCTCTCCTCTATCAATAACCCGATATATCACAGAGCTCACTTCCTCGAGGGCGGGCATGCGAGCGAGCGCAGCAGCGGCGCCCTATATATCACAGATCTCAAGCTCTCTTCCTTCTATCATATAACCCTATATATTCAGAAGCTCAGCTTCTCTTCCTGATCATATGAGACCCTATATATTACATAGGCTCCGGTTCTCTTCCTCTATCAAAAACCCTATATAGTCACAAGGAGCTCAGCTCCTCTCCTCTATCATATAACTCTAATATCACAGAGCTCAGCTTCTCTCCTCTAACCTATAACCCTATATACACAGAGCTCAGCTTCCTCTCCTCTATCAATATAACCCTATATATCACAGAGCTCAGCTTCTCTTCCGACTACTCATATAACCCTATATATTCAGCAGAGCTCAGTCTTCTCTTCCTCTATCATATAACCTAACCAATATATCAGAGGGAAAGGGGGGGGGGGGGGGGGGGGGGGGGGGGGGGGAAGGGAACAGAGCTCAGCTTCTCCTCCTCTACGTATAACCCTATATACACAGAGCTCAGCTTCTCTTCCTCATAATCATATAACCCTATATTTTATCAGAGGCTCAGCTCTCTCCTGCTGTTATTGTAGGCATTAAAGCCACCTAACATGCTCCATTTTAATAATAATTTAAATTAATTTGCCACATTACCACATTGTTTTACTATTTGAATACATCCCATTGCTAAAATCAAATGAAATAAGGACCCTTTTATACAGGCCAATAATTTGGAGAATAAGTGTCCATCAAAGACGGTCATTTAAGGACTTTCACATAAGCCACCACACTACATTGGGTAGGAGCAATCATTCATGCCATCATTCATCCCCTAAAGAGTTTGCATTACGTCGGCATCACATTCCCTGTTTACAATGAGAAAATGTATTGTAGAGGAGAGGAGAGGGAGCGAGGGGTCGAGCCCGCGCGAGCGTGCGTGGCAGTTATTAAACCCATGACACGATTAGGCCACTAACGAGCATTTGGCTGATTGGGGACATGTTCACACCGGCCAATAATTGACTGATCATATTGCGCCGCCTTTGCCATGACTTGTATCATGTTACCCTGCTTCATGTGAAAGCCAAATCATGCCTTGGGTCTGCTATCCTATTATATATTAGTTAATATGCCATTGTTTTGTCTGTGACCACAATGGTTCAGCCTCTTAGGACATAGTCACAAGATGGAAACATGAAGACAAGATGACCTCCTCGGGGGGGGGGGGGCCAGATCTAACCTTTCGGTTGACAGTCTGTCTCTTCCTCTCATTTTTTTTATAAATGGTGGCATCTTGGACCTGAGCTCAAAATCCGAACATGCTTTACCTGAGGAATACTTGGCAGATGTTTCATAGAGCGTCCTCCAATGACAGCTGAATATATGAAAAGGAACAGCAACAGCACGTCACTGACCAGGATAATAGAGTAGGTTGCCATTCCTCCCTGCAGACATCATACAATTTATTAATACAATAATGATATGAAATTTATTTAAAATGAAATACCGTTTTAAAAATATTATTTACATATCTTACGAGTCCTTTAAGATTTATTAGATAGATGATAAAAATATACAGCCGCGCCCCTGTGGACACATTTTATAACTTGTATAATCTGAGGAACATGTCAACAGCACAGAGAAAATCAATGTCATGCACCAGTCCTTTGGGCAGCCCCTACTCAGAAGACTAGGCAGAGGCGCCCAGGTGGCCCGTTAGGGATAGAGTGTGCGCTTGGGAGAGAGGTG
The DNA here is from genome assembly GCA_025379985.1 of Phyllomedusa bahiana. Classification (NCBI taxonomy): domain Eukaryota; kingdom Metazoa; phylum Chordata; class Amphibia; order Anura; family Hylidae; genus Phyllomedusa; species Phyllomedusa bahiana. Next base: position 83,622 of record JAODAL010005904.1, on the reverse strand, counting down.
CGTTGTTTTTCAGGTTTGGAGGCTCTAGTGTTTTTATGCTTGGTTATTCAAATTATTAGTGCGTCTTCTTTTTTGTGAAAAGTGGCTTTATTTAGCTTTGGAGGTGGGACCTAAGCTGCAGCTTGGGCAAATGATGATTTTCCTTTTTATCATTTATTTTTTATTTTGTTTTGCCTTATTTTTCTACATTCTTATATTTACAGATTGTAACCTTCTATAGAGTCAGAAAAAAAAAGACGAAATGGGCATTTTAACAATGCAATTTTTTTGTATTACTGACACACTAAACCGAGTTGCAGGTGGAATACAGCCTTCTGAGGATAATGCTGCAGATTGTTATACCTGTTTAATCGCTCAGCACTCAATGCCTCCCACCCAGTCAAGCCAGTATCGCTCTGCAGCTACACTGATAAGGGGCAAAACCCCGAATCGGCGTATGTAGATGTGCGATATGACTTGTGACTAAAATTCCTTTTTGCTTCTCAAAGATTCAGTGAATCAGAAGTAAATTGAGGATTTGTTACAACCAATAGAGTCGCAGTGAGCTTCCCATCTCGCTTTCCCCATAATCGCCATGTGATATGCAGATGCATAGTAGTGGGGCTAAAATGGGCAATCAAAACACAACACACCTTAACTTTTGCATCTCCATAAGGAGAGATGTTTCCCTTCACTCTGGTAATCAAATGATCACTGAAACATAATCAGGAAGATCATGTCTGCTGCTAACCTGTATACAGGACACCCAATAGAACGCGGAGGGTGGAGGAGAGGCGCGCTCACTGAATTGCAGGAATGGCAATATGGGGAGTCCAGGTAACTCCGGACAACTCAATGAGAGATGCGCGAGCGCGGGAGTCGGCGGGCGGTGCGGCAAGAGGGTGTCAGGGTGGTCCCCACGGCACACTGATTTTTCCAGCCGGTTTGCAGTTTTTTCCAACCGGGCCTGAAAAAACCGGCCGAAAAATGAGCACAAATATTGCCTCTATGTAAAACCCGTGCAGTTTGTTTTCCTTTCTGTGTCGTTTATTACGCCCCCGCGGAGCGCTGCGCGCGCGAAAATAGAGAGCAAGCACAATCTCCGAGCGCGGGTGGGGAGGGAGAACATGGTGGGAGGGCAGGTGAGGCGGAGTTCATGTGCATCTCAATGTGGAAGGGGAGGGCTATTTTCTCGCTCATTGCGGAGAAAAAGCCGCCCCCCACGCGGCCGTGGGACAGCCGCAAAACAGGACTAATAACGGGCCGGCAAACCGGCCAGTATTTTCCTAGGAGTCGAGTGATGGGAGACGAGTGTCCTTAGGCTTGTCCCCCACGGCACTGGTTTTCAGGCGATTTTCAGATTTGGAAACCATCTGTAAGCCGACTGTCAACCATTTTTGACATGAGACTCAAATAGAAAATCCCCGTCAGTAGTTTCACACTGGCAAGAGATTTTCCGCTGGTAAACAGAGGAACTAGAACATTTCATTCTTACCGGCCCAGTTTTCGGGCAGAACATGAACTTGTGAATGTGAAAGGGAACGACTAAATCCACAAACCATCGACAGAAGCCATCCTCCTACGTTCCAATAAAAGACAACATACTGGAGAATCCGACCAGTATTTGATCTGTGTCGTGGGAACACACCAATCATCAATGTCTTTTGCTTCAGATTGGGCAGTGCGCTCTGAAGATTGCTACTAGAATTTTCAGTCTTCAGTCTACTCTGTTTTGCTATTGAAAAGGCGGGCTTGTTTTAGGTGAACCTAGTTTTTCACCACAGCCTACAGTCCTCAACATAATAAAATAATAAAAATCATAAAAAACAATCTTCCACTTCTTTTTGCACAAAATCAACAGATAGAGATAAATAGAGAAAACAATGTTGAGCTTTGAACCAAGAGAGCTTCTAACCTTAGTAAATGTCTATTGTCCTCGAAAGACAAAGAAAATTACAAAAGATGACAAATCTGTTAAAGGTTCATACCGCTGTGGACATCAAAGATGTATAACCTGCAAGTATTTGCTTGAACGAAAGAGTTTTCAGCTACTTTGACGGGGGAAAAGTTCAAAATGGCTTCCCACATTAATTGTAATACATGTAACATCATATACCTTATTACATGCACTACTTGCTCGTTGCAATATGTAGGTTGCAGCTCTAATAGTCTTAACCCCTTAACAACCTGGACAAAAAAAAAACGTCCCAGGCCTCAACGTTCTTTGCAGGGGATCGCTCCGCGACCCCCCCCCACCTCCCTCGCACAGGAGCGCGCCGGTGAGTGAGCGGCTAATCGCCGCTAACACCCGGCAGTAACACGCTGTCGGTTCTTCCACCGCCGGCGCTTTTTAACCCAGTCAGACACCGGCGGCAAAGAAGCCGCGCGTCTGACTTGAATGACGAGCAGTGCCGTCGGCACACGCATGTTAGCGTTCATTGGCATCACGCACTAATATGCGCCGATCCGACGACCGGGTCACGGTAGTGGGACCCTGTTAAGGCTTCCGTCGTTACATTTCCCTTTTTGCCCACTTACGAGCCGTATGACAGGAAGTGGTGAAACCGCCATCTTTGTACACCCCTAATTCATTTGGCCTATGCAATGCATTAGCGTAAGAACAATCCCGCCCCCTAGTTGGTCCAACACCAAAGGGACAAAATGTTACAGAAAAAAAAAAAAAAAAAAAGTTTAAAGTACAAATAAAAAAAGTATTATGTTCAAATCACCCCCCTTACCCTATTTTAAAAATAAAATCATTAAATAAAAAACAAGAGACACATATATGGTATCACCGCATCCGAAAATGTCCGATCTATAAAAAATATAACATTCATTTATCCCGTCCGCTGAACACCGTAGAAGGAAAAACAATCCAAACCCAAAATTGCATTTTTTGGTCATTTTACTTCACTCAAAGAATGGAAAAAGTCGCATGCATTCCAAACTTCTAGCGATAAAAAGGTAGCACTTCAGCCGCAAAAAATGCCCCCTCCACTGACGTCCGTTAGGTGTTAGTACAAAAAAGTGATTGGTCGCACAAAATGGGCGCCGTGGCGCAAATTAAAAAATAGAAAATGTTTGGAATTTTTGTACGGTAACGCAAAACATAACTGGAAACCCTACATGTTTGGTGTATGCCGGATGCTAACAACCATGTAGAATACAGATAACACATAGTAATTGACCAAAAATTTTAACGCCTTAAAAGCAAAACCCCTGCAAAGCATGCGAAAATACGTTTTTTTTCACAATTTTCCCACTGAATTTTTTTTTGCGGTTTCCCTTATATTCTATATACAGGTGAATACACATTAGAAAGTTACATCTTTGTCCCCGCAAAATAAAAGCCTCATGTTGTCTATGTAGGTGGGAAAAAAAAAAAAGTTATGGCTTCAGAAGCGATGGAGGAAAAAACAACAGTGTCACCATATAAAAAAACGCCGGTCCTTAAGGGGTTTAAAGGGATTTTTGTGCCACGATGTTGCGAGTGAATCGCGCTGATGTGTGCGGTCCTCCAAAATGGGGTATTTAAACCTTTCTAAATATGGGGGGGGGGGTATGTGATTACAAAAATGCGCTGCGCGACGAGAGCAGCGAGCGAGCGCGAGCATTACTGACAGTCCCCTTAGTTACTGAAAGAATGCATTATAGAATCACGACCAGTGAGAGCTGACTGGCCGAGTTTACTTGATAAAAAAAAACCCAACTTCTATCTCATTGACAGGGAAAATAAGACTTTCAAGGGACAGGGAGAAAGTGCAGTGTCTTGCTGTATTGATAATCCACTGTTGTAATGTTATTATTTGAGTTAAATTTTGAGACACTCCCTCTCACCCCTGCAGCGTTCATGACTGAGCATGATTTGTTTATATTCTACTTTGTGCTGATAAGGAGATAAGTAACTCGCGTCCTGGCAAAACCCCTATAATACTAGGATACGAAGACACATTTCAGATGTAGGAAAAGCAAAATCAGGAAACATTTCCATGGCGTCACGACACTTTGCTGAGTATCATGCAGGTAACTTAGATTCATTTACATGTAATGGAATTGAGATCGTACATAGACCATTGAGAGGTGGGGATAAGAGGAAAAAAATATTATCCCGAGAAGCCTGGTGGATCTTCCGATTGAACACCAGAACTCCATCTGGCTTAACTAAAAGACACGAAATTATGTTTCACTATTAAATGTAAGAAATGCATCGCATGCAATATCCTTCACTACTTTGTCACTTTGTGCATTTTGATATGAAAGGGTTTTCCACAAAGTAAATTGAGGTGGGAATTTTGAGCAGCGGCGGGAGAGATAAATAATAAACATTTTCACCATTCATTATTATTAAAAATACAGGACCGTTTGTTTTTTTAGCTTCTCCTTAAGTGATCCATATTTACAGTCGTCTCCAAGGGAGTACGACTAGCTGAGATCGTCCTCACTCCTGCCACACATGCTCAGACATCACCGTTTCCTCTCAGGCAGCTACTAAGTGTTCAAACCCCAGGTGCTGTCAATTTCTACTCCCGTCCTCAGAGACTCCCTTATTAATTAGTCAAAAACCCAGTGCAAATAAATAGAAAAAAAAAAACCTCAATGAGGTCTGTGCATTGCTAAAGGATAAAATCCACATGTTTTTTGTGGGTTGGTTTCTGCAGGGATTTGAACCGAGATCCTTGTGCCTGGAGGCAAAAGTTTTACCTCTGAGCATCAATGTAGCTACTTACCGTTCTACACATAAACAGACCGTTTTTTTTTTACTAAAGAGAGGAAAGGCCTGGAGATGTCAGGGAGCCCGGAGGCGTTTGGTCACATGATATGCAATTCAAACAAATCACACACGCCCCTCCTTCTGATACACAGAGCTGAAGAGCAGGATACAGGAGGTATGAAATGAGATACGTTGCAAAACCCTTAACGTAAACAAATTAAGTATTTTTTATATATTAAGGTATTTTAAATATTGTTTCCATGAGCATTAAGGTATATAAGGAAGATACTTGGTTACACACGATCACACTATGATTTAAAGGGATTTTGTCTCCTGAAAACGCGTGGTGCGCAGAGAGAGTGCGATGGCGCGCGAGCGAGGTGGGAAGGAGCGGGAGGAGTCTATATCTCTCACGATTTTTAACTTCATTCTAATAAAGCTGCAAGCACTGTTTTACTTTTTCAACCTATTTGAAGTGTTTGCGGACTTCTACTTCAATTCGTGCGCGCGCAGAGCGCGCCGTGTGCGTATAGCTGAGTGCAGCAGAACTCTCTATCCGTGCAACCACCTCATTTTTTGTCCAGGTGAGCTGAAATGATAACTTTTTCTTTGAATTCTTGTTTTAGGTTGGCAGGAAAGTTTTAGCTTTATAAGGAAACTACAAGGTTACCAAAGAATGGGATAAGAATCCCCAGGAGGGTCATGATTTCCTGCTCTCACCTCAATGAACAGAAAAGAATTGGGGAGGCAAAAAAGGTATCAGGGGACTTACGCGCAGGGAGAGCATTATGGGTATTTAATTTTTTTTTGCCATAGGGTTTATTCTATGTTATTCTCATGAGCTTCATAATTATCATACTTACAAATCCTGTACACTTTAAATCAGACCGAAAATGTTGATGACATATCTCAGTTACTATGTACATATCTAAGACAGCCAGTATTAACCCCGTGAAGCAGATGAATGAGTTTAAGATTTGTTGGAGATCCACGAGCTGAAACTGGTTATGAGAAGAATAAACAGATATAGTTAATGTTTTCTTTTTTATTGTTGGTTTGCTTCCTAAATGCAATTTTTCCTCCCTTTTTGCATTTTGCTGTTGTGGAGTTTGCGTAAGTCCTTCACTTAGATTCTAGTGCTGCTGAAACACAAATAAATCTATCACAGTACTGCTTCTGTTCCTCACGACTACTCTACTCTCTACCCTCCACCACCAGCAGAAAGGGAGAAAAGGCTATACGTTGCAGATAGGAGCATGGGGAGGGGGAAACTTCCTACTAGCGAGATGGGAAAGGGAAAAAAGATCACAATAACGTTTGAAAGGGGATAAACAATTAAAGGGTTTTTCTAAATATAAATATTAGCTTATAACATGTTGGGACAGTTAATTGAAGACTTTTTCCAAATACATTGTGTTTTTTTTTTTTTTTTTGCTTTGTTGAGGACATATTTTATCTGCTGTTAGTGAACACAGTTCATCATCTGAGAGCAGGTAGTGATGTCACCCCTGGTTGGACTGCCGGCAGCTTAAGTACAGAGTGTGTTATTTCTAACAAACAAAGAAGACTAACTACTTGTTCACTTTAGAGCAGAGAACTTCTGAGCTCAAAAATAAGATTTCCTGCTCTCATGTCAGTGAAAATAAAGAGCTTGGGGGTTTAATTCATTGCTAAAAACCAAACCACAGCCTGACCAAAAAAAAATGGGAACATAACTAACTGTTTATGGCTCTGAAACAGTATAGTGAGACAACCCCTTTAAGCTGTGTTCAAGTGTGAAAAGAAAGTAGAGCTAGATTGCTTAACACACATAGCTCACATACAGTATATACAGGCCGTCCCCGGGTTACGAACGGGATAGCAACTGCAGGTTTGTTCTTAAGTTGAATTTCTACGTAAGTGGGAACAGGTGTATGTATTAAATGTAACTCCGCCAAAATTTTTTTTTTTCTTTTTAAGTTCAGGAAGGGTTTTTACATTTTTTTTTGCTGCTGTTCCCCCTGTAAGAAGATTTTCACCCATTTTTCACCTCATTGGCTGCTGTGGCATGCTGGCCTTGTCTTTCCCCTATTACTCTGTAAAAACATGGAATGACAAGTGCCGCATCCCCATAAGTCTCTGTTTTAACTAGGGGACAGATGAAAATTTGGAATTTTTAAGTCGGGGACTGCCTGTATTACTATACTAAGTAAATGTAAAAGTTTTTGGGCTCACCCTTTTTGAAGCTTGGAAAGTGAACAATATCCTGCATTCCACTTACTGTACCACACCCAGATCCTAAACCCTTGGTTTGGGGTATGTCAGAGCTTCTATAAATGTAGACTACGGTCCAGCATATATTCATTGAAAGAGGAATTCTTTATTAATGTAGTAGTGATATATTACGGAAGATAAAAAGGCAGACGCGTTTCAGACAGCACTTGTCCTTGTTCACAGCATAGCCTTTTTATCCTCTGTAATATATCACTACTACTTTAATAAAATTTTTACTTTCTGTGAATTACATTGGGGCTACGTTCTATGTAATTATAGGACAACCCCCAAAAAAGAAAAAACTGAAACAAGTACAGCTGCAAAATGAAATCAGGCTGAAAAAAATAAATGAATTTTGCAGACTAAAACTTATTTTTGTTTTGTCTTTTTTCCTCAATGCAACCACTAGCATACGGAAAAATCTTTTTTTCATGTTAAAGGTATCCATAGCTTTTACCCCCTCTCAGGTCTTATCATCATGTTAAAGAAGCCATAAGAACATGAGGGCTTGTTTTTTATTTTTGTCATATGTGTTGAATTTTAAGATGATGCCATTTTAAGCGCATATAATTTAATTATAAATTTCCAGAATATGCCACCACTTTATAGATTTTTTTCACGTCATGTGCAGCATGGTTTAAATAAGATTTGAACTTTACTCTATGCGTTGCTATGATTGTGATTAGAGATGGGCAAATCGATTCTAACGAAGTGGAATTCGTTTAGAATTTCAGAAAATCGTTCTGAACAAAGCGAAGTTTTTGGGGGATTCCAAACGGGGGGTGCTTTTTGGGTTTTTTAAAAGGCTGCGAGACATGGCCTACATGGGTAAAACACTCTGGAGAAAAAGGGCATAGCCTACATACGGTGCAAGATGAAGCCAATCAAAACCGGGGGAAATTTTGTATGTCACCGCACTATATAACCGGGCGCCCTGCCGCCCCTCACACTCCTCCCACTGTGCTGGTAGGGAAAGGTGCTGCCGCCGCTGCTCTTATGAATCTCACACAAAAGAACTCACTTTTATACACATTTGGGGGGGGTTGTCTCCTTGTCTAAAAGGGGCCTGCTTTCTTACGCTAATTCTGATTTTGTGGGGTTTTGGGATCTAATCCAGTGTGCGTCCAACAGCTGAAAAACATTTTAAGATATCTCTCAGTTCTTGGCACATTGAATACCCAAAGGGGGGTATCTAAGCCTTTTTCCTTTGTTTTCATTTAAAAAACAGCGTTTTTTAAAATACAAATCCCATTAATTTTTGGTTGCTCATTTCTTTTGCGCATTTTTAGACCCGGGGGTTAATTAACATTTTCGCTGTTGTGGTCTCTAGGCGATCGCCTACCTTGCCTACCCTTCGTCCGCTCGGTGTTAAACCGCCAAAGAAAAAATTTTGGCTGTAGCATAATTCTATCCGAACTAATGACAAGTTTTTTCTGTTTTGTTTTCCATAACTACACCCGTTTTAACACGCAACAAAGCGGGGTAATTTTTGGGCAGCACATTTCTTTTGCGCAATTTACATCCAAGGGTTTAAAAATTTTTTTCTGCAGTTGTACTTATTAAAAAAAAACGTTTTTTTTTCACCGCCCAAAAAGAAATTTGTCATATTTCTTCCAAGGTTAATTAACCTTTTTTTTTTGCTTTTATATTCAGTAAAATACACAGAGTTTTTAAACGGCACATACAATAAATTTTTCCGGGGCCCTTTGTGGAGGCCAAATTTATATCCAAGGGTTATCCAATTGTTAGTGGGTTTTATTTGGAGTCAAAAACAGGGGTGTATTTATCATATACAAATCTTCATCAAACAGTGTTGTACATTTTAAAAAAAACGTATTCAACAGAGGGTGGGAGGCTTTCACCCCCGGTGGGAGAGGCACAAATATTCCTGGGGCAGGCCCGTCGCAGCACAAAGGGGATGTCACAGGGGGGTCACTCGGTGAGGCCACAACGCCCGTCACTAGGGCCGGGGGTTTTTTCAGCAACCCAAGGGTTCTTGATTGGGGGACTAGTCATCCTCTTCCCAGATGACTCGCAACCCCACCAAAAGTCGGTGGGAACCCAACACTCCCCTTTTTGGGGGGCCCGGGCGGGTAGCGCCCTCACCTTCCCTCAACCCCCCCTGTCCCAACCGGTTCCCCCCCCCCCCAAGATCTACTATTGGGCTAATCAACACCCCTATATAGGAGAGTGAACAAATTTGAGGAGGACAGTAGCAGCCCCTTTGGCAGCGAAAAATGGGGGCCTATCGCCTGCTCTTGCGTAGGCGGCAAAATATAGATGTGGGGAGTGGCTGGGGGTCTTTGTGAGGGGTCAGCCTCTGCATACCAAGCCCCGTGATGAGGAACCGCAGTGAATGAAAACACAAATAGATGATGGTACCCAAATGCACTTGGACCCGGGTGGGGCAAGGCTTAAATCATCGTCAGGGAAAAAGGGCGTCATTGACTTCGGGGCAGCGCGAGCCACAAGGGGGGTTGGGGGCCGTGAGTCAGCAGGGTGCAGCAGTTGGGGTCAGGACCCAAAGGGGGCCATTGGTTAAAAAACCCGTTCGCGGGTCCCAAGAAAGTAGCGGCACGGGGGGCTCAAAGGCAGCGGCGGTAATAGTCACCAGTGCAAGTTTTGGCGGTAAAATCCTTTACTCGGGGGGTGTGGGGCAGTTCTTTGGTAAGCCCCCCCGAAGGAGCCGAAGGGGGTTTTATGAATTTTTTGGGGGCAGAAAGTGAACGTCCCGGGGGAGTTAAGTTGCCCCCAGGCCCTGCTTCAACACAGCAGCGTCACCACCGGTCCCCGGGGAAAAAAAACTGGCTCAGATGTGGGGGTCCATCCTCCCCGCAGCAACAAAGCAAGCCCCCAGTGGCAGCATTCATTGCAGCCATCAAGGCCCCACCCTCTGCAGAAGGGAGGGGGTTCTATTTGCCCTCTTTTTTCCGGGTCCAAGGCACCTCCACCCCGTTAGACTGCTGGATCTGGGCAGCCAAATGGAGTGTGGCCGCAACTTGCTGAGTTTGCAGGGGAAAAAGCTATCCCCTCCCGGCCCAGTATGTGGCATCAGAGGGGTTGTTCATGGGGGGGGGGGGCCATTGTTACCCCAAAGGGAGAACCCCGCTTGCCAGGGAAAATGGGGAAAGACAAAAACCTTTTGTCAAAAATGAACGCCGTGGATCCCCCCCAGGACCACAACCAACCCTTTTTAGGCCAATTACACCCCTGACCCCTCACCCAAACGTAGAAAAATGAGTCTGGGTTCAAACTACCTGCCTCAGCCACTTTTCTGATGCCACCACCCCGATGCCACACATCGTGACAGTTTCTCCATCTGCCACCAACCATTTTTACCAAAGGGGGGACTGGTATTGTCACCCCCCCTCCACACCTGTCATCGTGCCACTGTCTGCCCTCATGCTGCTGCTGTGGCTGCCCCCATCACCTCCACTCTCTGTCATTCTGCACTCTGTCCCACCCTGTTTTTGCCAAATCCACACTGGTCATTTGGGCCCCTGCCTGACCTCATGCTGCTGCTGCCGTGACCTCCCCACTGTTCATTTGTGCCACTCGTGGGCCCACTCCTGTTTTTGCCACCTCCAGAATGTATCGTGCCACTGCCCGACCCCATGCTACGGGCTGCCGCCGTCACCTCCACACCTGTCACTAAAAGTTGCCCCCTGAGCCCCATTTTTTTTTTTTTCCGCTGTCGCTGCCCCGACTTTATCAGGGACATTCCCGTTCGTTTTTTTTTGGCAGTTTTTGGCCCTCTTAATTTCCCAGGGAAATTTTATAGGAACGATTCTAAGAGGCGGGATCAAAAGGTGCATACTAAAAAAACAAAAAATTGTTGAAACCAAACCAAACTCCCCCTTTCAATTTAACTCCTTAACACCCCCGCCCCCCCGAATTTTAAAGTGGTGGTGCGGGTCTTTGCCACGCAGACACCCCGGGGTTTGCGGCGCCCGGAGGCCCAAAAAAGCGCTGGGATCGGGGTGTAAAACACACCCTGATCCCAGAGCATGTCCTCGCGCACCCCCGGGAGGGGGGGAAAACCCCCAACCCGTGTTTTTAACCCTTTGATTGCCGTGTTTAAAACCGCAGGAATCAAAGGGGTTTCCCCGCCGTTGGGTGATCAGAAACCCGGGGCCCGAAGAGCTCGGGGAAAAGGGTTTCCGTAGCTCTGGGGGCCTAAGTGGGGCCCCAGAGCTGTCTGTTTTCTAAGCCAGTGACTAGGACGACTTTTTGCTGTCCTAATCACTGCCTGTGTCAGACTGACACAGATTATAACTTATTAGCATATATGAATATGCTAATACATTACTAAGTGTTAAAAAAAAAAAAAAAATGTTAAACAGTTCTCCCTTCATGGGAGTAAAAAAAAAAACAAAAAGTGTAAAATAAAGTGTAAAAAAATAAATAATAAAAATAAAAAATAAATATTTAATAAAAAATAATTGTGCATAAATTACACGCACAAAAAAACCTACACATATTTGGTATCCACACGACCGTAATAACCTGTGATTTACGTGTGAAATGTGAATGGTGTAAAAAAAAAAAAAAAAAATACTGCAATTATTCATAAGTGAACTTAAACTATTCCCCCATAAAGTACAACTTGTCTCGAATAAAACAAGGCCTCATACAACTGCGTCACTGAAAAAATAAAAAAAAGTTACAACTGTTGGAACGCAAGGAGGCAAAAACGAAAACATTTTTCTGGTCATTAACTACTTTTCAGGCGTTCGGCTTAAGGGGTTAAGCATGGCACAACGTTCTACAGCACCCTGCAGGCTCTGTGCAGCCTGGAAATAGCTGTTGTTTAATGCGATTCGTCCCGAATAGTGTTGAGCGATTACGTTGGCTATCGACATCGGGCGATAGTCGGCCACCATCGATAAGGTTTTTCGATAGTGAGCAGCGATTATGAGCGATGACCATTAAAGTCTAGGGGGAGAGACAACACCTTTCATTATTACACCCAAACAAGGCTGGAGAAGCTGGAATTTACATCCACAACAGTCAAATGGATACGTGCTACATCTTAGGCAACACACTTAGGTTATAAAAGTCACAGAAAAAAAGTCACAGACCATTTACTATCCCTGTCTTGTACCACGGCATGAGCCTTAAACCTACATGACCCACAAATTAAAAAGTGCCAGAAGGCAGTATGATTTGAACCATCATTTTACTTGAACTGGACATTGAATATCCCTGTCCTGGAACGCAGCATGAGCCCCAAACCTGCATGACCCCCACATTTAAAAAGTGCCGGAAAAAGGAGTCTTTCAACCACCATTTTAGTTGAACTGGACATTGACTATACCTTTCCTGGACCGCAGTATGACCATTAAACCGGTCTGACCCCCAGATTAAAAAGTGCCGGAAAAAGGAGTCTTTCAACCACCATTTTAGTTGAACTGGACATTGACTATACCTGTCCTGGGCACAGCATGACCCAGGGCCGGAGTTACAGTGGGGGCGGTGAGAGCCCAGGCTGGCGTCCGTCATCTATTAACACGCAGGTTAAAATGCCCTGATGACGCAGCAACGACAACTGTCCTGCTGCAGCCGAGTGCGGAAGCGGACGTGTGAGAACTCCAGCCTTCCTCAGTACACAGCAAGACCTGGGTTACGCTTGCCCCTCCGTATGAGTCGGACCAATTGAGCTTCACTTGGAAATACTGGTGGTTAACGCTCCTGTTCCACCCAGGGGCAGGGCCGTCTCTCCCATTGGGGCCCGGTAGGCCAGTGCCCGGGGACCCCCTGAGATCAGGGCCCTGCAAGGAGTCAGTGTAAACACAGGCACGTCGCCTGTCACTTAAAAATAGCAAAGGCTGCCGAGTCTCTGCTTCCTCTCCTGTCCTGCCTGTGCGGCAGTCACTCAGGAGCTGATATGAGAGCACAAAGGGCCCCCCTCCCGTCCGTCTCCTCCCCCGCCCGGGGGGTGTAAACTCAAGCTATTGACGCTGCTCCTGCTCCCCCTCAAGACGTCTCCTCCCCTCCCGGGTGTCTCCCGGTCACCTCGCGTGGCCACAGTCAAGGACTTCAGATTGCAGCAGAGTCCTCTGGGAATGAGACCCGGCTCAGCACAGCAGAAGGTACAGGGGCTCTACGGGGCAGTGAAATGGGTCAGGACGGCTGAGCACATGCTGCATCATAAAACAGCTTCACCCTGTGCCCCCAGCCACACAGCACCCAGCTCATAGGTTCTAAAAGACTGCTGCATGCCCTGGCCCTCCAAACCCCTAAACTGACAAGATCAGTGAATACAAATGAAGCCCCCAAAGCTGAGCAGTGTTCACACAGATGACTGTCCCCACTTGTCCACTTGTGGTTTCCTATGTATATATATATATATATATATATATATATGTATATATATAAATATATATATATATATATATATACTGCATATAAATCATATATATGCAGAAAGGGAAGAGTTTACAATAAACCACAAATGAGACAAGAGGGGACAGTCATCTGTTCTGTGTGAACACTGGCTCAGCTGGGGACTTATATACACACACACTTACAGGGGTATCAGTAATTATAACAATTCATGTGTTTGGCCACCCTAAGCCCGCAGGACACACACCCACTCCTATAATATATGTATTTATAGTGGTCTTTCTTTTTTACCTCCTTGTTTTTGGTGGTCGTCATTTCTGAGTCCCTGATTGGGTTCAGCATTCAAGGAAGGTGCCATTGTCGGACTTCACCATTTAAGCAAATGACTTGGAGTGTGAGTCAGAAATGGCACCTTGACTCTGACCCTCCCTGCACCACCAAACAAGAAAAAACAATCACTTTAAAAAAAAACAAAATTTAAAAATTCCAACTATAAAAAAACAAATTAGACATAAGTATTTTATAAAGAGCGGCCGTGTGGCCTCGGGCTAAAGGGGTTGTCTCACTACATTGATTCCTCTCACCTCAGTCCTTTTTCTTGGTTTCACTTTGAATTCAGGGACATTTACTGGCTTCCACTAGGCTGCAGTAGAAGCCATGTCTATAGCTATAGCAACCAGCGCTGGTAGCCTATCAGGAGAGATCACACAGATCTGTAGCTATAGTGACCAGCGCTGGCAGCCTATCAGGAGAGATCACACAGGTCGTAGCTATAGTGAACAGCGCTGGCAGCCTATCAGGATAGATCACACAGGTCTGTAGCTATAGCAATCAGTGCTGGCAGCCTATCATGAGAGATCACAACAGGTCTATAGCTATAGTGACCAGTGCTGGCAGCCTTATCATGAGAGATCAACAGGTCTGTAGCTATACAACCATGCTGGCAGCCTATCAGGAGAGATCACACAGGTCTGTAGCTATAGTGACCAGTGCTGGCCCCCCTATCGGGATAAAATCACACAGGTTTTGTAGCTATAGCAATCAGTGCTGGCAGCTTATCAGGAGAGATCACACAGGTCTGTAGCTATAGCAATCAGTGCTGGCAAGCCTATCAGGAGAGATCACACAGGTCTGTAGCTATAGCAACCTAAAGGGGCTGATGCAGCCCATACAAGAGGGATATCTAGGAATAGGGTAGGCAATGTTAATGGACATATATTGCAAAGTGACTTGTTTTTGCAAGGTCTTTAACATAAAAGCAGCGATCCCCTGTAGTGAGACGACCCCTTTAAGATAGCTGTCCACATGGAACTGTTATGGATTTGCTTTCAATAATTGTTCCTGTAAGGGTGGGTTCAAAATACAATATTGTATAGGCCTGAGGTATCTGTTAGGATATTGTGAAAAGAAGTACCCCGGCAGATACTGCGACAGAATCATAGGGAATAATAGAGCAGATGTAGCCCTGTGTGGGATACATTTTGCTCTATTTCTCAGTGCATACACTTATTTTACGGGACTTAATAGCATAGTTATTATCCCCAATGGGTTTGTATGGTATTTGCTCCAGTACCTTTTTTTCATGGTACCCCAAAAGAATATCTTGAAAACCAATGTAATATCGTACTGTGACCCCACCCAAAGTGCTTGTGGTGTTTGGGGGGCCCAGTGCACAGCTCTGCCCGGGGGCCCATGATGGTGTTAAGACGGCCCTGCCCAGGTGCCCTTTTTCTTGGCATTCTTTTTCTCATTTTACTCAAATTGTCTCTGTACTTTGTTCTCTGTCCGTGCTCCATACTCCATGTCCTCTGAATAACCTAAAATCTGGTCAAGTCTTCCTGTACCTCCATTGCAAAAGTCAGCTGAATTTTTTTACCAGCTATTTTGTACATCAAGTTTTTTAGTAGTTTAATTCTAGAAAACACATTTTTAAAATAGGATGGAATCCCACCATGTCTTTGTTTCTCTTTTTTTAAAATTTTATTTTCTCAATACAGGGATTGATAGCTATGTTAATGATCTTGCAAAAACAAGTCATTTTGCAATATGTGTCCATTAACAGTGTCCTACCTATTCCTGTTTCTGACAGCACCATCACCCTTCTGACAGCACCATCACCCAAATGTCTGTTAGAAACAACATTTTTTTATAATAGAACCTGTAGTATAGCTGCATTTCAAAGCAAAATGCCCCCAAAAATTCAAAGCATGACCCTTGAGCCACTTTGGACAATTGTGAAGAACAAATGTCTGTTAGAAACAACATTTTTTTTTTTATAGCTGCATTTCAAAGCAAAATGCCCCCAAAAATTCAAAGCATGACCCTTGAGCCACTTTGGACAATTGTGAAGAACAAATGTCTGTTGGAAACAACATTTTTTTTATAATAGGACCTGTTTGTATTGCTGCATTCAAGCAGCATGACCCAAAAAAATTATAAAAATGACTTCTCAGCCACTGTTAAAAATTATGAGGGAGAAATGCCACTTAGAAGCCACATTTTTGTTCCAAAGGCCATGATTTTTGCTGTATTCACAGCTACATGACCCCAAAAATTAAAAATTATGACTTCTCAGCCACCTTTTAAAAAATTTTTGGGGGAGAAATGCCATTAAAAGCCCCCATTTCTTTTCCCAAAAGGCCCCAAAATTTTTAAAAGTGTATTTTCCCCGAACAGGGACCCCCAAAAACCTTTGAAAAATGAAAAAATTTTCCCTAAAGAAAAAAAGTGGCAAAGGGAAATACGGTGTTGTCATAAAACCCTTGCTGTCTTTTACAGTCTCCTCACAGCAAAAACCAGCAAAATAAAACGTTGGGAAAAGGAAAAAAAATTGCAGAAGAAATGATCTTTTTAAAAAAAAATTTTTCAAGAGGCCCTTTTCCCTTTTTTGGGGAAAGGGGAAATGTGAAGTAGCCCGGGAAAACCTTTTTCCGGTGCCCCCCCTCGGCCAATTTGGGGCCACAACCCCAATCAGAGATCCTGCCTGATTCATCTTGATAAAAAGTCAACGTTTCCAAAAATTATTGGGGAAAAGGCCGGGATGCGTTTGTCTTAAGGGATCCCCCAGCTTTTCCCTTAAGGTCGCTCGATATGACGGGGCTGCTGGGAAGGATCACCTCTATGGGTGACGAGCCAGCTGGGGCCATTCGTTCCTTTTTGGGAAATCCCCAGAAGTCTTTTGGGGGCCCGGAACACATGAAAAACTTTTCAGTTTTTGGACGCAGTTTGTGGGGCCCCATAAATTTTTGCTGTTCTCTGTGTGTTGGATGTGTCCCCTGCTTTTCCCTGCGTTGGTGAGGGTGGTAAAAAAAGGATTGCCGGGGGTAACCCTTAGGCTTTGCCACCCTTGGGCTGCTGCTGCTCCCGCTACCCTCTTGGCACTTTTTCTGCTGTCACGTCGCTGTTGTTGTTTCCCCCGGTGACTTTTTGGGGAAACGTGAAGCAGACGCAACAGTTTTGTCCCCAAATTTGATCAATCAGCAAGGTCTCCTTTTTTTTTGCTTTTTAAATCTCTATTTGGGGGGGGGGAAAGGGAAAAGGTGCTGGTTTTGTTTTTTCCCCGGGACCCAAGGAGGGTACCAAACCAGTAACTGTTGTTCATTTTGATGGCCTTAATGCGGAGGTTTAATGTTGGGGAAATGGAGCACCCCAAGCATCATGTGAGAGATGGACCCTTGTTTTCCCAAGCCTCTGGGTCGAGGGGCACAAAGAAAAATGATCTTCCTCATCTTCCTTTCCCCCTCAAATTCGCCCCAAAACCCTCTTTCCAAGGCAGGGACGTCGGTAAGGGGTGGGTTTGTTTAGGAATACCCCCTTTCCCCCTCCGCTGCCCCCGGGGCACAGTTTCAACCCCAGCCCTGCCCTTTCTGAGATGATGCCCCCTGGGGAGCTGATGTCCCAAACCTTGAAATTAGCTCTGGCCCCCCAAAACCACTGCCAAAAGGGAAATCCCGATAAAAATTTTTGAAACTGTCGGGCCTTGTGGATTTGAAGGAGGGAAGGCTCCGTTTTCCGCCTGTGTCGTTTCCTCCCCCGTGGGCTGGGGGGGGCCTGTTGTTTAGAGTGTCAACGATCTTTCCCAGAACTAGTTTCACCAAATGCTCATTTTGACAAGGGCATTGTCCGCATGCCCCTTTTTGGGGGGTTTTTTAAAAAATGGCAAGGATGGTGCAGGTTTTTTTTCACCTGCCCCATTTGGGTTTGCTCAACCCCCCGGGGGTCCCCCACCCTGCTTTTTCAGGCCTGTGTACTTGTATGCTTTAAGGGCTTTGGGCGCTGCTGCCACAATCGCTGCGGGCCATGTGGAGGGGGGAAATTTTTCCAGCGTTTTGGGCCAGGTAAACCCAATGGGGAGGGTTTGGGGGGAAAGGCCGAGTGACGCTCCCAGGGCAGCCAGGCGGGACGAAGAAAGGGGGGGCGAACGGGGAAAAGTGCAAAAATTGCCCTTGGGAGCCTTCCTCACAGGCAGCCCCAGCCCGGGGGTAGTTTTTTTAGAAATTTTGGGGGGAAAGGGTTCAGGGACTTTTTTTGCCGGCAAGGAATGTGCCCCAGCCTTTTCCGATCTTAAGGGCGGCCCGGGCAGATTTCGGCCCTTTATCACCACCCCTTTCCCTTTGGCAAAAGGGTTCTTGTCACCCACCCAAGCCCCCCGGTTCGTTGGGAGACCCGTCCCCCGCCCCTGCCCGTGGGGTGGCGGCCCCTAAAGACGATTAATTTCAACAGGCCGGGTTTTCTCTGGGCACGTGATGCCCCCAGAGGCCCTTTTGGGGGGAAAAAACCTGCCCTTCCCTGGGGTTTTTAAAAGAGCCTGCCCCCAACCCTTTGGAGCCAAGGGTAAACCCCGGGGGAAAACTTCCCCCCAGCTCCCCCCAATTTTGAGCTGTCACGAGTTTTTATGGGGCCCTTTGGGCCGTGCTTACTGCCCAAATTTTCGGTTTTTCAGTTTGGATTTTTTGGGGACACGGGTTGCGGGACAACGGGGTTTAATTTTTAGTTGAAAACGTGGGGGGCCAGGGCGGGGAGGGCCCTTTTTCTGGCAAAGAAAATCCCCTGCTCGGCCTTTGGGTTTTGGCGGCAGGCAAGGGCCAGGGACGTGGGGGAAACCCCTCTGTGTCACAGAGGAAAGGCAAAAATTTTCCAAGGCCCCAAAAGCCGGGCAATGCCGACTTAAAATTTTGGGGCTTTGGGGGGTTTGGGGTTAAAAATTTGTTTTTCTGCCCCCAAAACCCTTGGAAAGACAAAAAGGTTTGGCTGCTAGACTGGCCGCTGTACGGGGGTTGCAGGCGTAAAATTTTGGGGGAAAGGGGAAAAGGGGGTAGGAGGGGTCTCTGGGGGTTTGCTGGTTTGGTATTCGGGCGACGGTGGGGGCTGAAGCGGAGGCTGACCCCGGGTTTCATGATCTGAAAAGACATGGGAAGCTGGGGAAAAGTTGGGGGTGGGGGGGGAAAGGAAGGAAGAGGGGGGGGTGGACAGTGGTTGGAGGCCCGGGTCGGTTTCGGGCCCTTTTTTTGGGCCCAAATTTTGGGCCTCCATTTCAAACTCTTGCATTGCTGCATGTGTTTGGGGACATGTTGGCGGGGGTTTAAAACCACCAAAGGGTTTTCTTGCCTCTAAATGGTTTACGGCAAAACCGGCATATGACATCGCTGGGTGAATCGGGGGGTTGGTCAAAGAGGCCAGGTTTAAAGAGGTCCGGGAACCCTTTTTTGACGATAAGGAGGAGCGGGGTTTTTGCGCTGCCCGTGGCTGGGGGAAATTCATTTTCAGCGGACTTCGGGCGCCCTTTCCTTTCCCCTTTTTTGAGGCGGAAACCCGTACGGGACATTTCCCCCTCGTCTTCTCCTCACCCAAAGGTGAGCGCTCGCAGAAAAATTCTGCGGAAAAGACCAGTTGGACCCGCAATGTCGTCATCATCATCATCAACACAGGTGCTTGGTCGCCCCTGACTTTCTGATCCAAAAACTGTGGGCTACAAGAAGAGGGACTGAAAGGGCTTTTGCCGGGGCCGCGGGTTTTTGCCGATTGCCCCGGCTTCCTTTTTCCTCCTTGATGGCATAAAGGTAAACTGGGCGTCAGAGCAGAGAAAATCTTTTCCTTTTTGGGGCCTCTTGATTTTTAACTTGCCTTCTGCCCCCCAACCGCATTTTGTCTCCGGGTTTTCGAAATTTGGTTTTTCCCACCCACGTGGTTTTCCCCCCCGTTTTTTTTGGGTTTTCCCTTCCCCCGGTTTGGACGGTTTTTTTTTATGGGGTATGGCTTTTTTTTTTTTTACCCCCTTTTTTACGGGGGGAGGGGTTCTTTGGGTGCAGGTTGGGATTAAAAAACTGGGGGACAGATTGGCGACGCTGTTCGTTTCTGAGATTCAAAAGGGGGCCCCGACCCAGCGATAAAAAGGCCTACGGGCCTGCAAAAATGATGATCCGCTGGCATGCGGGGTTTCGCCCGCACCCGGAAGGAGCACCTTTTCTGTTTCCTCTACCTCTTTTCCTACCCCCTCTTTGCCCCGCTTAACCCCCCTGAAAAACGCTTCCCGTTTAGAAATTTTACAAAATTTTAGAAGGTATGGGGAGTTTTGGAAAGTCTCTTATTAAAAGACGGCAGATCACAGCTATTATCAAAAACCTCAAATAAAAAAAAAAATTCTGGATTCAAATATAATTTCCAAAGTAGTTTTATCAACAAAAGCTGGCCTTCGCCCAAATGAAAAAAAACATAAACGAAATGTATTGGATAATTAAAAAAGGGATTTTTTTGGGCCCCATCAATTCACCTGTGGTAACTACACAATTTTTGGAAATTTAAATTTTAAAAAGCAAAGGTTTGGGTTATTAAAAAAATCTGGATCTGGGCAAAAGTGCAAAAAAACCGTTTCTGTAATGTATTTGGATAATAAAAAAGGGATTTTTTGGGACCTATCAATTCACTGTGGTGGGCTACAAAATTGCGTATTCCAAAAATTTTAAATTTCAAAGTAGATTTATCAAAAAAAAGCTGGGAGTGCGCCCCAAAATGGAAAAAAAAAAGTAAACTGAAATGTATTTGGATAGTAAAAGGTATTTTTTGGGCCCCCTATCAATTACCTGTGGGGACTAAAAAATTGCCCCGTATTCACATTTTAAATGCCCAAAGGGGCCTCAATGAACAAAGCTGTTTGTGCGCCAAAAATTTAAAAAAACACGTTTGAAAAATTTTTTGGTTTTAAAAAAGGTATTTTTGGGGACCTTTCAACCCGTGCCCGACTTGCTGGATTCTAATTTAAAATACAAGGTGGATTTATCAAAAAAAAGGTGGAATGGGCAAAATTTTAAAAAGAAAACCATCTGAAATGTTTTACTGATAATTAAAGTGGAGTTTTGGGCCCCCTTTCAAAGAGAACCCGCAGTTACTGAAAAAATGTGTATCCTATAAATTCAGGCTGCCCAATATCAGGAATTTTTTCAATAGGGAAAATGTTAATAAAAAAGCTATTCAATGTCTAAACTAAGTCTTTGGGGAATTTTTTCCAGGATTTATAGAGGGTTTTCTTTTTGGGGTTTGCCCCCGGGCCCCCCCCACCCTCCCCCCAGTTTATTTTTAACGGGAAAATGCTCCTTTAAAATTCTTCCTTTAAATTTTATAAAATCTTCCAATCTATAATTAAATAAATTTTTAAGGATTCACAAACTAATAGTAGAGGTTTCTCTTTTGAGAAATTTTTAAAAATTTCGCGAGCTGTTTGGACACAAGCAGAGCGCCGTCCTTTGGGTTGAGGGGCTGAGAGACACTAAGGCTGAAAAAGGAAAAAGCTGTTCTATGTAAAAAGAAAATCATGTTTTATTTTTTTCCCGCCAAACGCAACCAAAACCCCATCCCCGTCATGACGTCGCACCCCACATTTCACCCGCCCCTATTTTTGTAAATTTATTTGCTGGCCGCCCCCCAAAATTTTTGGGGAAACGCCGAAAAAAAAGGGGCGATCTTAATAGATGATGCACGATTTTAAAATTTTAAAATTTTTGCATGATCCCAAAAAAAATTTATCACCTAAAAAATGCCGATTTCAACTTTGTTTGATTTTTAAACGCTCAAAACTAGTTCCCCAAGTAAATTTGGAACCAAAAGAATTTTGTCGGGGGGAAATTGGCGAAATCGCCGGAAACAAATTTTTGAGAAAATTTGGCCCCTCTCTAATTGTGATGATCCCAAACATTTTATATTTTTATTGTTTTGGGGGGTAGTGGGGAAGGGTTTTTAATCAGTGTACATCCCAGTAGATTTTGGCATACCCGGGAAAGAAGTAAAAAGTGACATGTCACCCAAAGGAAAACCCGGGCTTGGTGAGGTAGAAGCCAAATTTTTTTTTGTTGTGTCAAACCAAAAGTATGGGTTTTTATTATGTTTACCCCAATTTGTTGGTTGCTTAAACCAAAACCCGGGGCGGCCCTTTTTTTCTGGGGGTAGACAAAAATGTTGGGTGGGTGTCCCCCTTTTCCCCTGTTCCGGGGCCCCGGTTAGGGTTGGGGCCCTTATAAAAACGGTAGTCAGCTGACTAGGAAAATCTGAAAAATTTTGGGGTGAGGACTTTTCTCAATTTGGGGATTTTCCCCGGTTCTTCATAGAACTGCTTGGTGACCCCGGTGTGTTTTAGGGCAACTGCCGGTACAGTCAGGCTCGAAAAGCAGGTGTTTTTTTTTTTGCTGTTTTGGAAGCTTGGAAGCCTAAGAAACCTTTCCCAAAGTTTAAAACGGGGTTGGGGCCGCATCAAAGTTGTGGAGGTTTTTTTGCTGCAGGGGGGGACTGGTGCTTTTTACAAAAAAGTGGCATCATGGGGGAAAGAAGATTATGTGGCAAAAATGAAGCAACATCTCAAGACATCAGCCCGGGAAATTTAAAAATTGGGTGGGAAAGGGGTTTTTCCAAAAGGAAATGACCCGAAGCTTTTGCCAAAAGGGGGTTTCAACGTTTGGGTTAAGGAGGACCAAGTCCCAAAGTTTTGGGGTGGGCCACCCCAAAGCCCCGTTCTCAAATTTCCCATTGAAAATTTATGAGAAAGCTGGGGAAGGAATTAAAGGTTTTTGGGGCAAAGGGAACTACAAACATGGCTCAGTTACACCAATTTGTCAGGGGGAAGGGGGCCCCAAAAATTTCCCACCAGCTATTGGGGGAAAACTTGTGGGAAGGGGTCCCAAAAGTTTAAAGGGGAAAGCTGCCCAAAATTTTCTAATGAAATGTACTTTAAATTTTGGCTTTGAAAAAAGTAATAAAAATGACCCTTTAAAAAAATTCTCTCTCATTAAATTTGGCTTTGGGGAAAAAATTTAAAAAAATTTTTGGGTTTCCCAATTTTATCTAAAAAGGGGAAGGTTTATTCCATTTTTATGTCAAAAAGTGGGGGAAAAACATGGGGATTTGGGGCTTTTTAATGTATATGTGTGGTTTTTTTGTTTGAACTGTTTGATAGGGTTTTTTTCAACCATTTCGAAAAAAGTTTTTTTTTAAGGGAAAAAAAGGGGTTTTTAATTTTTTGGGGGGAAAGGGCTTTTTTTTTAAAATAAAATTTTATTTTTTTTAAAAATTTTTTTACTAAGGGACCCGAAGTTTTTGTGTTGATGGCCCGTGTTTTTGCCCCTGGGAAAATGACACAGTCTAATGGGTGGTACCAAAGGCAGACCTAGGGGTGTTTGCTAGGCCTCCGGCTACCATGATAATTCATTGTTAACCCACAATAGCCTTGCATCATGCCAATGTTTAAATGGTGGTCAGAAAAAACTTTAAATTTTGTTTGGGGGGCTAATAATGCTATATTACCTGTAATTTAAAAGCTTTTTTTAAAAAAAAGGGGTCATTACTGCTTTTGGGCCAAGGGTGGCAGTATTTCTGAAATTTTGCCGTTTTTGAACTGTTCACAAGCTGCCCGTGATGAGGGGAGTATCTTTAATGGACCCCAAAAGGCCCAAAAATTTCAAATTTTAAAAGCATGGGAAAAAAAAAAAATTTTTAGGGCACCATTTTTACAGTTTCTATTAATGAGAGCTAAACGTTTAGCTGTGAGGGAGATGCACACTTGGGGTGGTGAAACCACTTTCCAAAAAAGGGCCCGGGTTTTGACCCAGCCCTTTGTTAAAAACAAAAAAGTTCAAAGGGAATTTTTAGTAGGGAAAGGGGTCTGGAGCAGCACATTTTATCTCCTCTGCTAAAAAAGTTTTCATTGGCAGAAAGGGCTTTACTTTCAATCGAAATTTGGAATTTGATCAAAAAATGATTTTCAAAGGGGTTTTCTTTTCCCGCGGGTTCATGTTTTCTTTGTCCCTCAAAAGGATGGCATTTTTGGGAAAGCTGGCGAGAAACATCGCAGAACAACCATTGCTGGAAGAACACAAACAGGTGGTGGCAGCATTATGGTCTTCGAAATTTTTTTTTGGGCATTCTCCCGCGCCACTCTTCTAGTGGAAAGGCCCCTCAAATGATTTGGGGATGAAACCTTTCCCTTTTAATTTAACCCTTCACCCGTAGATGCTGATTGTCTTCCCTGTGGCAAATTGAATCTTCCAGCAAGAAAATGAGAAAGGTCACAGGCTAAAAATGTTCAAAATTGGTTGGGAGAGCCTGACTGAGATTTTCAGGTACTACCTAAGCCCCCTAATTTCCAATACTTGCACCAAATTGAGCTTCTGTGGGAATTTACCCGGATGGTGGTGTTGGGGTCTGTGGGGTTCTCCCGTAGCTGTGGGATGGAATTTGGCTCTAGATGCCTGTGGAAACCTTTCCCGGACCTTTTCGAGTTCAAATTTCCCCGCCGTCTAGCTGCTATTCATGCTGCACATGGGGGTTATTCTGGATGTTGACTGCTAGTCATAATAATGTGACTTGACTGACATTTTTCCGGCTTCTCTCTTACCAGACATATGGATGGTTTATGTTTTCCAGCGATCATCAGGGACCCGGTTATGGTATACTGTAGAGAATGATAGAAGGATTTCATAATATAACAAAAAAACAGATGTCAATGACTAAACAAAGTGACTGTGATACTCACAAACACAGGAGCCCAGAACAATATTCCGGAGAAGATTGAGAAAGGACCGATCTGTGTATTAAAAGATGACTGAATACCTAGAACAATCTGGATAAGGGACACAGCAATGATGATGATCTGTGGAGAAAACAAGATATGATTTATCAGCTTCTTCTATTTTCTAATACAGTTATATGTAATGCCTCTTTTCAGCAGCTATGTGCCCTGCTCTCTAGGTGGAGGAACCCTTCTGTTTGTCCATATGATTAAGTATGGGGTTTGGACAGATAGGATATTACTTTAAGCCAGCTGCTTTGGGATCACCTCTGATTCCAAACAAAACCAAAATTAGCCAGCAACTCCATTGTAACTGACAGGCACTGGCACACACTGTTGTGGCCACTATGCAAAATGCAGATTCTTTAAAACAAGAATTACATGAGTACTAAGTAGCCACTAAAACCTATCCTCTGATTCAACCCATCTTTCCAACTGTACATCCAAGCCCATGCCATCTCATGCTACCTCCACTGTAAAAAAAACTTCTTGCATCCTGTTGATTTAAAGACAAATGCTAGTGTACATCATCTCCCATTGGACTACTGCAACATTCTTCTTTGTGGTTTCTATCTAAAACTCTTGCTTCCCTCCATCTCGCCCCCTGCAACTTCGCTGTCTAATAAGTTCCTCATCTGATCACTCTTCAGTTAATCCCTTCACTAGCTACCCATTGCATAGCACATTCAGTTTAGGCCATTAACCATGACATACAAGACTGTCCATAATCTGTCACATCAAACATCTAAAACCTAATCTCTTGATACTCCCACAAACATATTCTCCAGTCCATAATCTGTACCCTCCCTACATCCTGACCTCATCTACTGATACCTTACTTAATATAATCTTCAGTCCAAAACCTATTCCCATACAACTCTGCGCAGGGGCATAGCTACAGGGGGTTCAGAGGTAGAAGTCGCTACCGGGCCCAGCAGCCTGAGGCGGCCCAAAAGCCCTCCTGCTACATAAGGTGATACCAGCATTGTAAGTGGCACATGAATGATAGCTGAGGGGGCCCATTTCACTTTTTGCACTAGGATCCCGGAGCTTCAAGTTACGCCTCTGACTCTGCGTAACCACTCAATACCTCCCCTCACCGTAATCTCCAATCTTTTTGTCTTCTAGTCACGCAACCACCTCCATAATTTCCAGTACATCCCTCAAACTCACTACGCCAACATTTCAGACTCTCTTCAACCACTGAAATCTCGAAAAGTAACTTGAATATCCACCTCTTTAGGAAAGACTACACCCAGGAATGGGATAAGTTATTCTGGTGCCCTAGGAAAATAACTTGCATGTAACAACAGGTGGCAATTAGAGTCCTGATCGACTGCTATGGTTGCATAACCTGCAATAGGGAGTATCCCTCTCTCCCATATTCCAATAGTCTATAGCAAGGTATTTGCAGGAATGCTAGATTGCTAGTATAAAACGATCAATTTATTATAGTTTCTTTAAAACATATAGCATTTCATGTGCACACAGCCGTGTTACTTGCATGAATATAGTAGAAAGACCATAGCCAGTCAGAGTCCCACATCCATGGATACAGCTTGGGGCGCTCCAGCGGTCTCAAGATTCTCAGAGACAGAGTAGTGGAGCGAATGTGCAGACAGGCGGGGTCCGAAGTGATCGTGTGACGTTTAACAAGCTTCCTTGTTATAAGTAACCTTACATGGTGTTCTTGGGAGAGGGGAAGGTTTCTCCTTGTGCAGAGTATCAAAGTGGAATAGGGAATCATTTAGGTCAGGCAACTTCCCCTTGGAAAAGCGATATGTACTTAAGCTCTGCTCCAAAGCAAGGGAGCTGTTTCTCTAGTTTCATCTATAGAAAGTAACATCCTTGTATGTCAAGTCCAACTCAGTAAAGAGCCCTGAAATATGACTAGAAACTTTTAGCCCAGACAGAATCTCCTCCAAGAGGAAGAGTGACAATTTTGTGGACAGTTGTTTCAAGGTTATTCCCTCTGTCTGGCCCATAAAACTCCTTACACTATCTCTGCGTTATCCCAAATGAGAAGCAATTGTTCCAGAGTTACATTAACTATCTCTCTCAAAGCCAATTAGAACCCTGCTCTGTAATAATGATGAGCGAGAACCGTACAGGGTTTGTCCATTCAATTTTTCTATCAATAGTGGTCATAACCTAGCTCTCACCATCTGGCTCTCAGGTTCATTTTGTGCACACATGGGAATATATCATCTGCTTACTGTATGAACACTAACACCAGGACTAAGTGTAAACATCATCTAAAACAAGTTGCCAATTATTTCCACTCTGCTCGCCTAATATGCAAAAGTTAGGTCACACATTCAATTACATTATACAAAAATACTTACTCCTATGGCCAGAGGTTTTCCTTTGAGAAACTTTTGATAAAAGGTCATTGGAAGATAAGAACCAGTCATCACTGGAAGATAACCATTCTTCTGAAGGGGGTCATAGAAATTGGTTGATATAGGGATGCTTGCATATAAATCCATAGTCCAAACTTATGAAAACAGGAAACTAGTAAGGAAAAACAAGGATTTAGCTTTATAAGCCTCTGTGCCAAAGCAGGACGGTGAAGAGCTTGCATAATCGGACATTGCCTTCTTATTAGAAAGGTTCACCTACTTTAGCTTCTATGGACACCTATTCAAACTTTTTACATGCACTGTACATATTTTCTTAAATAAAAATATTAACAACTGGCCTTAATTAAAACGTTAAGACTTTAAAACTGAGGCTGGTGTGTCTTCAATACAATGCGCTCTGATGGAAAGCTAATTTAAGCTGACATCTTTACAGTCAAAGTTTACTTTATTGTATTGTAAATATGTCAGGTTGGAAGAGCAGAGAGAGGGGCTGTAGACTAAGCTTCAATACAGACTGGCTGCAGACTAAGCTGTCAGAGAGGTGCTGCAGGCTAAGCTTCAATACAGAGTGGCTCCAGACTAAGCTGTCAGAGAGGAGCTGCAGACTAAACTTCAATAGAGAGGGGCTACAGGCTAAGCTGTCAGAAAGAGGGGCTGCAGACTAAGCTGCCATAGAGAGGATCTACAGACGAAGCTTTCACAGAGAGGGGCTGAAGACTATGCCATCAATGCATCAGAGGGGGATGAATTACATTTAGGGAAACTACATGGGACTAGCAAGGGCATCTATTCTGCTAGGTAATTTTCCTTGGTACCCATCTAGGCCCTCTTTCCTGTGGCTATCACTGCTTTGACACTGCTGTAGCTCTGGTTTTCTACTGATCCACTTCCCCAAAACACCACCAAAATGAGGCATAAGTAGATCTGTCTTACCCCAGTTGTCATTGTAGTGTCAGGTGTAGGAATTTATTGAAAACATCTGTTAATAACTGTTAATAACATCTGTTAATAACGTTTATGTCCAGTGATTATATCTAGAAACTGTCTATATACTGTTTGTATAAACCATTCTCTATCCCTTTTATCCCTTGACCAGCTTAATTCAGATACTATACGCTTGGAATGCATAGCTTATATGCAAGGAAACTACCTTCAGGATGTACCTGTTCTGAAAGATGCTGAAATAACGCATGGACTCATAATGGCTCACAAATATTAGCTAATACAGCAAAAGCAGACAAAGATGGCGCAGAAGTATATTTAAACCAACACCTAAGTCAGATGCATTTTCACTGGACAAACAACTCCATTTAAGGAAATGTGTTTTGCTGAGACTGTGCAATATTACACAACACATGCAGACATGAAGGAGTGATGTATATCACCATATATGAATATGTATTTGATTTCCTTATAAACTTGCCTCCCCAAAAGCTAATTAACCAATGATCAAACAACACAATGAATATGTATCACATACTATAAAAGTCTGTACTTCCTGATAATAAATCAGAACTGCTTTCCAGACAACTTTGTGTGGATGGTACTTCTTGGGGCTCCAGCTATACAGCAAATATATATTAATTTGGAGGAGATAGCAATTAGCAAGAGTACAGATACAAAAGGGTTAAATTTGTACTTTACAGTAGCATAATTCCTAGTTTGTGGAAAGGGCTTATAAACAACCACTCCAGGATGAAGGTACCTAATATAAAATGGCTAATGAGGACAGCATTCTAACTGCCGAGATCTGCATTCTGCAGTCCGTACAGACACAAGCTTGAAGTATGAACAGGACCCACAATTTACAGAGATAAAACATCTTAAACCATTAAAGTTTTGGACACAGCGATCATAAAATTCAGCCCAAGAAAAAAGGATCTACAACATTTGGGTCAGGATGTGACATATACCCATTTACTCTCCTATATGGGGTTGCATAATGCTGAATTCTTTGAGGCTATCGACTTTTTTAAACTCTACCACACATTTTCCATTAGATTGAGCTGCAAATTGTTGATGGTCATGCAATTGAGCTGATATGTCTTTCCAGAAGAAAAGTTTTGTGACAAAATGGTTCATCATCCATAACAGCTCACCACATTTGCCGTACTGGTACATTAATGCCAGTAAGGGAGTATGCTGCCTACTAACTTTCTGAACCTGCTCCATATGTAACAGGTAATGGGTGATTATAACCGCCGACACCTGCAGTTATCAGCCAGAAATATGAGACAGCTCCTATTGCCAATTGCAGTTGTGGCTATAACATTTGAATGCACACCGTTTCTCTGCTCAATCGCCCCTAACAGTAAGATAATGGAGTGCTGAGTTGTTGTTATGGCAGCCAGGGGCGTAATGAAGGTCTCAGTGACTGCCATGTTACTACTCTTATTACACCCTGCCATATTGGTATACCCTTCTGCAATATGTTGGTATTGCAGAACAGTCCCCAAGCAATTGTGCCCATGACTGATCAAGTACCCTACAGGGACTACAAGTACCAATAAAATAAAAATAAAAAATAGAAAAATATTAAAAGTTCAAATTACTCCCTTTTGTCATTTTACAAATAAAATAATATAAACCAATAAAAAGGTTACACAGAACTGGCATTGTGTCTGTAAAAGTCCAATTTATTAAAATATAACATATTTATCCTTTATAGTGAACACCGTATAAGAAAAAAAATCCCATAGCCTGAATTGCGAGGGTTTTGTGGTATTTTGCAACCACCAAAAATTTTATCAAATAGTTATTGGCTGCAGAAGATGGTGCTGTCGTGCAAGTTTAGAAAATAGAAAGTCTTTATTATTTATACTGTAAACACTAAAAGATAACAAAAAGTCTACAAACCTGGTATTGCTGGAATCATTCTGACTTGCAGAACACCGATAATGCGTCTTTATACTGAACTGTGAACTCCATAACAACTGAACCCCTGCAAAAATTGGTGCAGGTGCATCTTTTTTTACATTTCACCCCACAGTTAATATTTTTATGGTTATCAAGTACATTATTTGGGACGATCAGAGGTACCATTAAAAAGTACAACTTGTCTCACAAAAAAAAATCCCATTGAAATGTGAATACCTAATTTAGGTCGGTTAGTAGATGGAATAAAAACAAGTTCACTTTTTGTAAGATTTTGTTTCAGACAGAGAGAAGACTTGATGTTGCAGATAACGGACAGAAAGTCATTGGTACTAGTTCAAGGGTGATATCAGTGTAAGAGTATTATCATCATCATTAGAGATGAGCGAGTTTCTCAAAAATTCGATTCGGCTTATTCGCCGAATTTTTTCCAAAAATTAGTTTTGTTCTGAATTTATTTGCGATGAATCGCATTAAAAAACAGCAATTTCCTGGCTGCAAAGAGCCTGTATGGTGTTTTAGAACATTGTGCCATGCAGAAATATGCATAGGGAGCGTGGTTTTGTATTGCAACAATGCTGTGATTTAGTATGACACGCATATGACAGGCTTCACACTTGTAACGGGTTTGGTTGATTCGCTGGACCACCGCAAGCGATGGTGTAAGCCACGCCAGGGAGCGGAGTCTAAGTAGCCCCCGGTATTCACCAGAGCCTGCCGCAAAGCGGGATGGACTTGCTGCGGTGTTAGGCTACCAGGTCGCTACCTCTGACGTGACTTGCTTGCGATGGCGACCGGGGTAATGCGTGGTACAGAATCGTAATCCAGAGGCGTAGTCGGGGATAGCCAGGGGGTCAGGACGGGCGGCAGAGGTTCGTGGTCAGAGACAGGCAGACGGTCAGGGCAGGCGGCAAACAGGCAAGGTCAGGAAACGTAGCGGAACGGACTGGTACACGGGTAATCAATACGGACTCCAACACTCTCTAAAGACACTGAACGCACACCAACAAACTGGCAGAGAGGGCAGGGGGCGTGTACAATACATAGGACCAGCGGCCGGCAATTAGACAATTACTGGGACGCTGGCCCTTTAAATCCAGACCAGTCGTCGCGCCCGCGCCCTAAGCAGCGGGGTCGCGCGCGGCCGGGACAGGCAGAAGCAGGAAGCACAGGAGCGTGGACTGGTAAGTAAGCTGGCGCAGGAGCATGGGCAGCAGGGGGATGGTCGCGGGCGGCCGCGGCACTCACGTCGGACCCCCTGCGGGCAGGGGGGCGGCCGCGCGGGACAATAGCACCCATGCCAGCCACCATGACGGTACCCTTCCCCTTTAGGTCTCCCCCTCTTCTTACGGAATTTGGAGAGGAGGTCAAGCCTCAGGTTCCCACGTACGCTCCTCCGGCCCGAACCCCTTCCAGTCAATAAGAAAGAACGGCTTCCCCCTCCCTGTTTTTTCCACCAACACCTCCTTGACCTCAAAGATGTTATCAGAGTTGGCCACAGGAGAAGGCGAAACAGGACCACGGGAGAAGCGATTCAGCACCACAGGCTTGAGGAGAGAGACATGGAATGCGTTCGGGATATGCAGGGTAGGAGGCAAGCGGAGCTTGTAGGATACCGGGTTCAGTTGCCAAAGAACAACAAAAGGGCCCAAATACCTAGGGCCTAACTTATAACTGGGCACCTTAAAATGAATATATTTAGCAGACAACCAAACTCTATCACCCGGCTTAAATAGAGGCGGAGGTCTACGGTACCTGTCAGCCTGGACCTTGGTGTGAGCGGAGGCCCATAGAAGGGCCTGTCGTGTGGCTTGCCAGGGTGCCTTGATGTCCTGAACTTGGGCTTCCACGGCAGGGACATGACACGAGGTAGCCAGAGGGAGAGGCGGGCGGGGATGTGGCCCAAACACAACAAAAAAAGGAGAGGCTCCAGCGGACTCCGGGTCTAAGGAATTGTACGAAAATTCTGCCCAGTGGGGGAAGGTCGGACCAATTAACCTGACGGGCGGATACAAAATGACGCAGCTGAACCTGCAACTGAGCACACAGAGCCCACTAGAATTTCGACACAAACTGGACCCCCATATCCGAGACGATATGCAATGGGAGCCCGTGTAGCCGAAAAATGTGGTGGAAGAAGTGCTGGGCCAGCTGGGGGGCAGAGGGTAACCCGGGCAGAGGAACAAGCTGAGCCATCTTCGAAAATCTATCGGTCACCACCCAAATGACCATGTTACCCGAGGAGGCCGGGAGGTCCGTAACAAAAATCCGTGGCTTTTAATGAGACCAAGGTCTTTCTGGCATCGGGAGAGGCTGAAGCAGACCCGCGGGTCTGGACGAGGGACTTTATTATGGGCAACAGGAGGGGACAGGCCAGGACAAAGTCTCTAAACATCTTGAGCAAGGGTGGGGGCCACCAATAATAACGACGATTATTTCAGGGACTTATGGACTCCAGGATGACCAGCTGTTCGTTTAGGGATTCCCACTTCAGGATACGAGGCGCATGGGAAGGGGTACTAGATCTTGAGTAGATGATAGTAATGGATTGGCACCAGTCGGAAATGCAGTAAAATAATTCTTCAATTTATTGTACATGATTAAAAACAGAGCGGAAAAGCCAGTGAAACAAACAAGTGTGTAGGTATGGTCAGAGGGGTTGGAATGCAGCTAACGCGTTTCGGGCCAAAAGTTGCCCTTAGTCTTAGCTACCTAATAATGTCATAAACGTCCTCTTATAGTGATTTAAGAACAACAAGAATTAAAAATGTATGTACCGGCACCTGTAACACACTCACCTGAACAGAAGAAACCCAGTATGAGTCGCTGACAATGGCGTGATTGCATGCACGGCCGGAAACCGGAAGCGGAAATAAGCAACCCAGAACGAAGCCAAGAAAGGCTTGCGTTCCATCGGGCGGAAGTGACGCTACACCGGCATCCGGGCGAGACCAAATGACACGTCGCGAGAAGACTGGGTTACCAGGCAACAGGGATGTGATCAGGTGACGAAACAGCACAGAACAAAGATCGTAAGTCTGCAATACAAAGTACAATGTAACCTAATACAAATAGTGGGTACATGCGGAAGTTATGCAGACAAGAATAAGACTAAACAAAGACTTTATTGCGTTACATGGGACACGGATTAGAGCACAGTCTTGTCTACTTTGACTACAGCGGAATACAAAGCAGGTGAGCTGGCTTCCTTCCTTTCTTTTGTACGTAGATCTTCCCAGGGGGTAGATGTTGAAGGTCCACGGGGCCGCCGTGAGGAGTCGTTCTGGAGGGAATTATGTGCTGCAAAGGTGGCTCCAAACCCACTGTGTCCGAGGATCTAGAGAGGGCGTCTTCTTGCTTCTCCAAAGACACAATCGGTTGTGTTTTTCCTTTTCATTCCTTCTGACAGATTAAAAGAAGGGGAAAACCAAACATAGTGGCAACGTCATAGTGTGGTGGAGGGTGGAAACAGCATTAGGAAACCACAGGGTGGTCAAGTGAGAGAGTGGTCTGTTGGCAGCAGCATGAGTAGGCCACAGAGTGGCACAGTGACATAGTGTGGAGGTTGCAGCAGCAGGAGTAGGCCACAGAGTGGCACAATGACGGATTGTGGAGGTGGCGGCAGCATGAGTAGGCCACAAAGTTGCACAATGACGTAGTGTGGAGGTGGCAGCAGCATGAGTAGGCCACAGAGTGGCACAATGACAGATTGTGGAGGTGGCAGCAGCATAAGTAGGCCACTGAGTGGCACAACGACAGATTGTGGAGGTGGCAGCAGCATGAGTAGGCCACAGAGTGGCACAATGACATAGTATGAAGGTGGCAGCAGCATGAGTAGGCCACAGTCGCACAATTACACAATGGTGGTGGCAGCAACAGCAGCAGCATCAGGCCGGAGAGTGGCACAATGACTTAATTTTGAGGTGGCGGCAGCTAGGTGACATAGCCTGGAGGTGACAGCAGCAGCAGCAGCAGCATGAGGAGACATGACTGGTGAGGAGGCAGCAGCATCAGAAGGTTACATAATGGTCCAGTCAAGAATGGTGAGTTTTATTGGCAATACCAGTCCCTGGAAAAGATAGTGGGTGGTATAAGGAGTAGCTGGCAGCAGATGTGTGGTATCAGGCGAGTGCCAGCATCAGAATAGTAGCTGAGACAGGTAGCCAGAAAAATCAAAACTCATTTTTCAAAGTTTGGCTGATCTAATCTGATGCATCAGGCATTGGTGTGTGGAAATTCTGGCTGATCCACGTCTAATTCATATTGACAAAGGTGAGTCTCTCCACATTTTGGGTGGACAAGCGAGTTCTCCTTGGGATAACTATGGCCCCCGCCGCACTGAACGCCCGCTCTGATGCCACACTAATGGCTGGACAGGACAGCTTCTCCAGTGAAAACTCAGCAAGTTGCAGCCACATATCTAGTTTGGCTGCCCAGTAGTCTAGTGGGTGGATCTTCAATGTGGGGTAGCAGGGTGCTGTCCAAGTAGGCTACCACTTGCTGGTTCAGGATCTGCTCCAGGTGCTGCTGCTGCTGCTGGTGAGTACCTTCCTCACTAGGTGGGTGAAGAAAGCTGCTCATCAACGACTCCAGACTCAGGTTGCTGCTTATGGAGCTGGTACTGCTCCTACCCCGTCCCACCCTCTCACAGCAGCCGTGGCAGTGGTATGTGAGCGCTGAGGAGCCCCCTGTAAGACCTGCAAGAGGATGGACGATGGCGCAGATAGGCAGCAGCCAACTGACTACATAGGATTTCTCTATAGTACATCCTCCCTCTCGGCAGGTGAAAAAAAGGCCCCCATTTTGGACCAGTAGCGAGGGTCCAAGATGGTGGAAAGCCAGAAGTCATCGCACTGCTGGAAGGTGACTATTCAGCTGTCACAACCCAGCAATATCCAAAAATACAAAAAACGCTGGTTCAGGAACATGTGTGCATATGACACACACACTGTGTAGTTGAAAGGTATTTCACTCCAGTAACTAAAAATCGGAAGTAATTTTGCAAGAGTGCAATCTAGTGCTGCTGCAGAGAGATTCCGTGTACATATGAGCCCACATGGCAATGGCAAAATGTAAAATAGCTGGCCTTTTTTATAGGCTGTGACTTCATGAAGCTGGCTGGCTGTTGATTGGCTGCATGTCTGCATGTCATGGCATTGAGGGCGTTCCTTTCTTTCTCCCATAATTCTTTGCCCCATGTCACACCATGTGCTCACGGCCATTTTGAAAAAAACTATTCTTTACAATGAATCGCCAGGAAATTCGGCTTTGTTTCAAATAAAAAATTTCCTGAAATTTGAACCGAATTCCACTTTGTCAGATTCAATTCACTCATCCCTAATCATCATGATTGCTCCCTCCCTTTACCTGATGTGCAGTCACATATAAATCATGGAAACGTGATTATATCCTCAGGCTGGTTTCACACACAAAAAAAACTGTTACTTCAGTTTTTTGAGCCAAAGCCAGGAGTGGATCCTGCAGGAAGGAAAAGTATCAGTCATTCCTTTATATTTCCAATTTCCTTTGAGTCCAGGTCTGGCTTTTGCTTCTGTACCTTCTCTTTAAAACTAATCTCTATCATCAGCTCTCAGATTTTTAAAAATCCAAAATCAACTTCCATTACAGGCACCCTATGAGGCTGCCTACTGTGCCCAACACTCACCTTGTCCCTTACAGAAAGTTCCATTTCAATAGATAAGATTTTGCAGTGGACACTAAGACGTTAGCTGAGTATTCTCCCCAGGATATGCCAAGAGTGTCTGACAGATGCTGGTCTCACCACTGGGACCCACACCTATCTTCGTAACAGTGGTATCGAACTCCCAGTCCTACCTGATGCCACAGTGGCTATTAATAGGGGAGTGGATCCACTTGCATTTCTCTCTCAATTCACTTCTATAGAAGTTACATATACACAGCCAAACATAGCCTATTATCAGCAGACCATTTTAATAAAATAGTACTGTCCAATTTTTCCATAATATAGCATGTAGATCACTCACCTAAAATCAACATCCGTTCTCGCTGTAGCAGTTGTAATATTCCCAACACTTCCTTAATCTCAAGGGTCTGTTCTGTCTTTAATACTTGTCACCTCATCCTGTTATGCAAGACGTATTACACAAAAAACTGTGGTGCAAGCCATATACAAGTGGTGAGAAATTAAAAAGGGAGAATCATAATTAGTCTCATTAAGATCGTTACCATTGACACTAATGTTATCTATTTTTCCACCTATGTCGTTCAAATTTTACAACCTGCTAAACGATTGAATTGGATCTGGATTAACAATAGAAAGAAAAACATTACTTGAAGGGGCATCACAACAAACCCAAAGGTTTTGGGAACATCCGCTTAACCACTTAGATGGTGCCTTGAAGCTGACCGTGGCATCTGAATGATTACAATGTAGGGCTAAGACCCATGATCCTGGAGTGTCTTTGAGTTGCCATGTCAGACGGAGGCCTTATGAAGCTGCCATGTTTATACTTTCAAACTTGCTGACCATAATTAAACCTCCTTGACTAAACATGCTAAGAGATAGCATAAGACCTACCAAAGACAGGACTTGAGCTATTGCTATCCAGTAACCGACCCACCTCCGAAGTTACTACCAGCTCAAGAAAAAGTAATCTACTCTACATGTATTGCTGAGAAACATTTTCCTCACTGACTAAGGCGTATTGAAGATTTGCAAAATAAATGGTTAAGTAGGATTTGCTTAGTTACT
Organism: Phyllomedusa bahiana; assembly: GCA_025379985.1. Lineage (NCBI taxonomy): Eukaryota > Metazoa > Chordata > Amphibia > Anura > Hylidae > Phyllomedusa > Phyllomedusa bahiana. The sequence continues at coordinate 47,314 of JAODAL010005904.1, read as the reverse complement.
GTAGTCTGAGCTCATTTCCTCCTTTTGCAACACTCTGTAATGAAAAATGCCTTACATGAAATCCAGAACTGAGACATAAAATACATACAGTAGGTAGCTATTAATACAACAGAGACCTGAATCATTCCTGTTCACCTCTAGTGGCCACCTGTGTCTTCTGAAGACCTGGTACACAAGTATTCCTGGCTTATTAGCCTTCAACAGCACAAGATATGGAATACATGAACCAGAGAAGCACTAATCTGAGTTAAGCAGCAAAGTTAAAGGGTTTGTCTCACTACATGGATTCATATCACCTCTCTGTTTTCTCAGTTTCATTTTTGAATTAAGAGAGCTGCTGAGGACACCAGGTCTGTAGCTACAGCATATGGACACATATTGCAAAGTGACTTGTTTTTGCAAGATCTATAACATAAAAAGCAATCCTTGTAGCGACACAACCCCTTTAAAGTGTGGAACAAAAAGGTTAGTTTCATATAGCATTTTTAGAGGGAAAAAAAAAACTTCTGCATTTTTTCAGCATTTTTTGTGAGGCCAGTTGTAAGCTAAACATAATTCAGTATACGGTATATTCAACGCATTACAAACAGTGCCAGAAACTCATCATTTTGTATTTTTCTGTTCTTTCCCGTGGTGCATTTTTTCATTCTGTATTTTTCCCCCAGCATGACAAAATACAATTTGTAAAAGTGTGTTGTTTTTTCTTTGTGTTTTTGACATTGGAGAAAGTAGGTAGTGTGAGTCTCAGCACTTACACTAAGAAGGGGCTGGGAGACAGCAGCGGCAAGAGGTTCCTTTAAATTAGGACACTTACGGCCATCTGTGACATCTGTTTCCTCTGTGACATCTGTACCAGTGGAGACATGTGTGACATTGGTTCCATCAATGTCACTGTACAAGTGCTGAGCCGCAGAGTATTTTACTCTGAGTTGAGGTTAGTGATTGTATGTTATATGCTCTGGAGTTGGACATGAAAGAGTCGAATGAAGACCTACTTTTTTCATAAACAGTGTCATTCTTGTCTATGGATTGTGTTTATGAGGGCAGATTTGGGACACTCAAGATAGCTGTGACCAGAAGATAACTTAAAGGGCTTTTGCCACAATGTAATGTTGACGTGGGATCCTCCAAAATGGGTATTTAATCACTTTTCTAAATATATGTGATTATAAAAAGTGAAGCCTGTGAGAGCTACAGCATTGCTCAGTCCCCCTTAGTTTCCTGACAGTTTACATAAGACACGACCAGGAGCTGATCTGGCCACGCTTTGCACTTCTTATCTGATGACAGGAAACATGAACCAGCTTGCAAGGGACTGTGGAGAAAGACCTTTTTCTTTTGCATAGAAAATCCACTGGTTATAATGTGATTATTTGAGTAAACATTGCACACAATCCCAGCTTCCTGGCTCTGTGTTCAGACTCCCACCCTCTCTCCCCCTATGTTTATCTTCTCTTCTGAGCAGACAATAGGTAAGGAACCCACCCCTTTAAATATCTTACTATGAGCAACAATGTTCTAGGAAACATTCCAGTCAGGGCAAAGCATCCAATTTCAAGGCTCCTGCCATCCCTCCTATCAAGTAAAAGGACAGTGCACAGTAGTTATGAGACTCTTTTTAGGTATGGAAAGATCCCCTGTGTGTGTCAGTGGCAGCAGTGGGTCTCATTACTTATAGGACTGCAGATTAGCTACATTCAGTGGGTATATCCACATCTAGTCTTCCAACCTATTTTTCATGCAAAAAACATGAAAACAAGAGATATCACCTATTTCATAGGGAATGCGAACAGAATTTTCCATTCACAGATTGCAAAATTTGCATTGGAAAGTCTGCAACCTAGCTTGTACTAAGATATAATGCATACTTGCCAACTTTTGAAGTTGCCATCAGGGAGATTGGAAGCTGCGGTGCATAGACCATGCCCTCTTTATACCAAGGCAAACCCCTACACACCAGGTCATGCCCACTACACCCAACTGTGTAATGGCTTTAAAAGAAAGCAAATTGAGGTGTTTGGCATCATCCAGCTTTCCTGGACACTACAGAGTCTATTCAGCATGCAGGAGAGTTGGGAGATACTGTCAAATGGTGCTTGAACCTAAACTATTGCACTACTACCAATATTTCCACCATACACTGACCATATAGTGGTAGCTACCAGTGTACACAGGCTCTGCAGACTGAATATTACCTCCATACAATGACCATATAGTGATAGACCCAGTGTACACAGGCTCTGAAGACTGTATATTAACCCCATACAGTGACCATAGAGTGGTAAATACCAGTGTACATAGATTCTGTAGACTGTATATTACTTCTATACAGTGACCTTATAGTGGTAGATGCCAGCGCCAACAGGCTTTGAAGATGTTTAAGCGATTCCAGTGCAGTTGTCGTATCAGGCTGCAACTGTCAGTTTTATTTTGGCAGGTTATGGAAAATAAGGAACCCAGGTTGTTTATTTTTTTCAAAAATAATTTATTTATTGAGAATCCAAAAATACTTTATTACAGTGGATGCCTATATTTAGATTTTCAACAAATAAATCATTTTCAGAAAAAACTATGTGAGGTCTCCCCATTTTCCTTAACCAGCCAAACTAAAACTGACAGCGACAGCCCAATACTATCAGAATGGGAAGGTCCATGGATACTGGTTTCTTCTCACTCTAAAAATACCAGCCCACAGCTGCCCCAGAAGTGAACCATTATATTAGAGGGTCTGCTTCTGATGGTTATGCGGCTTTTCCTACTGGGGTAATAGTGACTGAGTGATAGTAATGGAGAGGCATCTGTCAGATCCTACATTACTAGCACTGAAATTAAATGGGAAAAAACACTAAATGCTTAACACAAAAAACCTTTTATTTAAAAAACACACACCCAATAACAGTTCTCTTTAACTATTTTATTTAAGAAAACAAAATAGATTGAAAGCTTATCGTTGTAGTCCACCAAATCCTAAGCAGTCTAAAAGGGAATCTGTATATAAACAGAAACATTTCACATATACACATACTGGATAACCTATTCAGTGTCCAGGAATGCTGGCTGATGCCCCAACCCCCACAAGTGGCGCCCAGTTATTTATCATAGAACAACTGGGTCATTTGTGGGGGATGGGGCATCAGCCATCTTTTCTGGACACTAGTCTATGCCATGTCAAGCCATAGACTAGAACATAGTTCCCTCCTATAGCCTGGAATAGACGAAACATGGACCTAATTTATGCAGCTCAGGAAGCTTTTACCAGTTGGCATGAGGCATGCAACACGGGAAGGGTTATTGTACTTGCAGATGATGAGCAGCAGTGTCTTATGGCAGGATGCCGGTCTAACGTAGACATGACATACTAGCCACATAGCTCTGGTCAAAGCCAGAGGCCTGGTTGACATACCACATGGATTTGGGACTGTCGCCTGATTGAGATACCAAGAGTGCGAGGGGTCCTTGTGTTAGTCTCTCCCCTGTGACTGGATTCATTTCTTTTGTGGAGGTCATAAGGTACTGGATATTTCCTTATGCCAGTCCTCTGTTAAGATACAAGCATGGCTAGGGAGGCCCTACCAAAAGGGTCTACTACATTCCAGAAAGCTCTGCCATGGAAGGGAATAGTCTGAAAAGAAAAGAATTAAAAAGAAAAAGAACAAAGAAAAGAAAATTGTATCTACTGTAAAACATGGAGAAGGCTTCATTATGTTTTGGGGCTGCTTTGCTGCATTGGGCACAGGGTGTCTTAAATCTGTGCAGGGTACAATGAAATCTCAAGACTATCCAGGCATTCTGGAGCGAAAAGTGCTGCCCAGTGTCAAAAAGCTTGGTCTCAGACGCAGGTCATGAGTCCTCAAACAGGATAATGATTCAAAAAAACAGCTAAAAACATTCAAGAATGGCCAAGGGCAAAGCATTGGACTATTCTGAAGTGGTTTCTATGATCACTGATCTAAATCCAATTGATCATCTATGGAGGGAGCTGAAACCTGCAGTCTGGAGAAGGCATCTTCACACCTGAGACAGCTGGAGCAGCTCACAAGGAGTGATCCGACAAAGTTGAGCGACCGTCATTGTTGTCCAGACCAGTTTAATTTGTTTTTTTATTAAACGTTTTCAGTTCAACCACAATTCAAAACAATGTCTGATTTTCATTAGTTGATTTTAAGAAAATTTTAATTTATTATTTCTTTTGTCAGTTTCAAGTTATTTCAGCGACTTCAGTGGGTTTTTCATTTAAAGGAAGGGTACCAACAATGTTGGCCTATCATATAACTGCAACCATCAGAAAATAAGTTTTACTGGGACACTACTCACATCCTTCAGGGGAAGTTAGTGGGATAATAAGTAATTCCACCTAGTTTTTGTAGACTTTTATATGACATTCAACCTGCGGTGAATGCAATGCTGTGATACAAAATATGGACTTTTTTTAATTCACTTATTTAGCACAACACTGCAATACTTTTCCTGACAAAAGTCCTATCAGAACCTAAGATCTGTAGTCCACATCATCCTTGGGACAGGGTGCGGGAAGTCTATCAATACCTGGGAAAGAGGTTAAGAAATTAAAACTGATTGGGTTATCTGAACAACAAGGTCAATGAACAAAATAAAATCCAACTTTGCAAAGTGTATTCAAACATACGTCTTATCAGATTGAGGTTAAAAACACATGAAATGTAAAGTGATATAATACAATGAATTCTCATGTGGATAGGATGTTTGTAATCCGTACAATCCTTGGACCATATAGACCAATACATTCTGGTTTGTCAGGGATCTCTCGCTCCTGATGCCTGAAAATAATAAAATGCAGACAAAAGAAAGAATTACTTGAAAATTTTAGCTCGAAAGATGTAGCATTCTTCATTAGGGACAGGCACCATGTAGGTGTGTGCAGAATTATACAACATTAGTTGTTTCACTGAAATCGAAATATTCAAAAAGGCTCATGGGAAATGAGCCAGGAACCTGCAGCACAACCTAGTAGATGTAGTGTTCCCCAATTAACCTCAAATCACTGAGCCTTGCAATGTAAAAGGGAATAGAGTCAACCACATATTCATCTGCAGACAGCTATTTTGGAGTGTTGCTCCTCATCAGTGCAGAGAAGTATACTGGTTAGCCAGGTGAGAGGCTTTAGGTCTATACACATTGTGCCGTTAGCAACCTTACCTACTGGTCAGCTATCATTCTACTGTTATTGAAAATGTGACTTTTGTTAATATAGTCTAACATCCATTATTGCCCTAAAAAAAATCAAAGTACCTCAACACAGTCCCTATGTGTGTATCATTCACATTACTGATGTGTTATCAACATTGTATCATTATGTGTCAATTATGATACTGTACACTCACCGGCCACTTTATTAGGTACACCTGTCCAACTGCTCGTTAACACTTAATTTCTAATCAGCCAATCACATGGCGGCAACTCAGTGCATTTAGCATGTAGACATGGTCAAGACAATCTCCTGCAGTTCCAAACCGAGCATCAGTATGGGGAAGAAAGTGATTTGAGTGCCTTTGAACGTGGCATGGTTGTTGGTGCCAGAAGGGCTGGTCTGAGTAATTTCAGAAACTGCTGATTTCCTGGATTTTTCACGCACAACCATCTCTAGGGTTTACAAGAATGGTCCGGAAAAGAAAAAACATCCAGTACAGCACAGTCCTGTGGGCGGAAATGCCTTGTTGATGCCAGAGGTCAAAGGAAATGGGCAGACTGGTTCGAGCTGATAGAAAGGCAACAGTGACTCAAATAGCCACCCGTTACAACCAAGGTAAGCAGAAGAGCATTCTCTGAACGCACAGTACGGCGAACTTTGAGGCAGATGGGCTACAGCAGCAGAAGACCATACCGGGTGCCACTCCTTTCAGCTAAGAACAGGAAACTGAGGCTCCAATTTGCTCAAGCTCATCGAAATTGGACAGTAGAAGATTGGAAAAACGTTGCCTGGTCTGATGAGTCTCGATTTCTGCTGCGACATTCGGATGGTAGGGTCAGAATTTTGCGTCAACAACATGAAAGCATGGATTCATCCTGCCTTGTATCAACGTGTTCAGGCTGGTGTGTGGTGGTGTCATGGTGTGGGGAATATTTTCTTGGCACTCTTTGGCCCCTTGGTACCAATTGAGCATCGTTGCAACACCTTGTGGAATCTATGCCACGAAGAATTGAGGCAGTTCTGAAGGCAAAAGGGGGTCCAACCCGTTACTAGCATGGTGTACCTAATAAAGTGGCCGGTGAGTGTAATCTCTCAATAGAATCCAGAATAATATAAAGTATTAATGTGACAACTGCAGTTTTCCACACCGTATTAGACGGATGCTGAGATGGTAAAAAACATAGAACATAACCCTATTCTCCCTCCCCCTGATATGTTTCACCACATATGCATAGTCCAACCTTAGTTTCCATAAGCCTTTTTGAATATGAAAATATTAATCCTGGTATCCCTGGTGGATCAAGATTTCTAAGGACCAATCAGGAAAAATGATTCTATGGACAGTCCTTCCAGCTATAATGAACATGTGTGCATCCAATATAAATTGCATCATAATATTTGGTATTGCTGTGCACAATGAATAAAAGGTTATTTGTAATTCAGTTAGTCCCTAGTTGAAAGCAATAGGCTCTAAAGTTATCCCAATGATCTTGGCCTTTTTTCCAGGACTGGGATTCATCTACCATAACTAGTTTCATGTGGTGCCTCTCTGCCTATGTTATTATATTATGATTTACTGAATATGCATTGTTATTGCCTATGATCCCAATGGTTTGGTCTGTTAGGACATGATCACAAGATGGAAATGGAAAATAATGTCATTTATTTGATAGATACAGACAGGTACATGACATTTATTCTATGATTATCAGTCTGTCTGTGCCTCACTTGTCTTGTTTTTATATCATTGAGGCCATTATGGACCTGACAGTTAGGCTGGGTTCACACGGCTTAAATGCAGGGCGTAATTACGCCCCGCAATTACGCCGTGTGGCCGGGAGCGGGGGCGGGAGCGGGGGTCCGGCACCTCGCCGGCCCATAGACTTGCATTACCAGCGGCGCGTATACACCGCTAGTAATTCACATGTCACTTATCTCCCCCCTCGGCGGATTCGCCGAGCAGGAAGAGGAGACCTAATCCATAGTTCTCTATGAGAACTGTGGATTACCGTAATGACTGGGACGTATTACAGACGTAATTTGAGCACTCTGGCGCGTAATTACGGACTGAAATACGTGCAATTTTAAGCCGTGTGAACATAGCCTTAGACAGCACACCATAGCTGATCTCTGGAAGTCCTGAACCACATATTCAGTTCCTCATCCTTTCCCCTCTTTTTCTAAGATATTTATCACCCACCAATAAAAGTCCCCTGATGAAACAGGGTGGGGGTAGAAACATGTCGGGACATCTTACTCTGGGAACACCACGTATGTATTGACGTTTTTTCAGATTGATGGTATTTTTAATACGCTATATTTGGAAGGTACATGGACCTATATATCTTATATGTCTTTGTTTAAACAGGGTCACGCTAGGGGATATAATTTACAGGGGTAGGTTCCAGGCGGATCCGTCCTTCTCAGGACAAATGTTCCGTTGTTTATTGTAGGCAGGGCTGTTTAGGCATTCTATAGGGTCTTTGGAGGGACAGTTTCTCTCTATATACCTGCCTTTTTCCCCTATTTTTTGAATATTGATAGTTCGGCTAATTCAGGGGCGTCGCCAGGCAGATTCATTCGGGGCACGAGCCCCAAATGAATCTGCCTGTGCCCCGGATCTCGGCGGCTCCAGGCTGCGTCTCTGCTTCTGCTCCTGTCCTGCCTGCGCGGCAATAACTCCGGAGCAGTGAGCTCAGAGTGCAGCATTCCCCCCTCCCATCTGTCTCCTCCCCCGCCAGGAAGTGTAAAAGCTCAGACTTCTTAACTCCCTCCTCCTTCTCATCACCTCTCCAGCTCCCCCCTCCCGGCTGTCTCCCTCCCAGACACCTCGGCTGTCTCCCTCCCAGACACCTCGCTGTGTGTCCATCAGTCAGCGAGGTCTATGAAGCTGCTGTGTTCCGCTGGGTCCCGGCTCAGATGTGAAGAAGGTACAGGGACTCTATGGGGCAGTGACAGGGTCAGGATGGCTGACCACATGCTCTGTCATATAACAACATTGTGTGGTCATCCATCCTGTGCCCCCAGGCCATGAAGCAGTCTATAGAATTTATGAGTTGCTGCATGGCCTGGGGAACAGAATGGCTGACCACATAAAGTTGTTATGTTACAGCATGCAGTCAATCCTAATCACAGATTGGACTTTTAAAAAAAGTAAATAACAAATAAAATAAAAAAATCTGCACAACACCTCTATTTCCCCAATAAAAACACTTTATTTAGTAAAGAAAAATGAAGTTAACCCTTTAGGCTATGTTCACACGGCTTATTTGAGGCCCACCCTTCAGCTTCTTTCCATACTTTCTGCTTCTCTTTCTCTGCCTTTTGCCTACAAAAGTACCCCCAGGCCTGCCATGCCCAGGGGACCACCATGTACAGGGGCCAACTGGGAGTTTCCGCTTCTCCCCTTTGCGCCAGTCCGAGCTTTTACATAGCCTGGGAAAAATTGTCCTTGCAGCTGTAAGAAGTAGGGCTGTGGCCTTTTTTTATTTTTGCTGTAGCCCCTTCTTTAGTCTTTTTAATGCTCATGATTGCTATTATTATTATTATTATTATTATTATTATTATTATACTTACAAATTCATAGCACTGTCTAAAAAAAGACAAATGTCGATCACATCTGACAACAACTCTGTTCAAATTTAAGGCAGCCAGTATGAATCCAATAAGGCTGATGAATGAGTTTATGATGTTGAGAACCATTGAGACATTGACCTATATGACAAGAATAAAATGTAAGATGCAGTAATATGTCATGTTTGAACTCAAAGGATATGGACACCTTTGCACTGAAGTAGTTTGCATTGTTCATTCACTTCCAAAATGCAAAGTTACACAAATTAATAAAGTCTTCATTAAAACCTTCTCACTATTTTGCTACTGTGGAGTGTTTGTAATTCCTTCACTTGTCTGGCTGTTCTGCTGCATTCAAGAAAATCCCTCAAAGTATTGCCTCTGTTTCCGACAACTCTCTGCTCTACCCCTTTTTTCTCTCACAGTTAGGGTATGTTCCCATGGCTGATTTTGAATGCTAACACTTTCAGCGCTGATTCAGCATATAATCCATGTCTAGTACCTGTGCCAGTATGCACAGATTTTAGATGCAGATTTTCAATTGTAGACATGGATTTGACACTGAATTTAGAAGCAAATTTTAGTTTGGATCTTCTATGGCCAGATTCAGCATTAATTCTGTGCTGAATTTGCCTCATGAAGTGACATGTCACTTCTTTTTTCTTTGCACTGATTTTAAATTAGAATCAAGAAAATAAGCCTCTCTGCACTGATATGCTGATTTCCCATTTAAAACAATGCGATGTGGGTTGCAGTCAGATTTGGACAAGGAATACAACACAGATTTAGCACTGAATCTGCATCCGTTTCAGCATTTAAATCAACTGTGAGATGATACCTTAAGAGAAAGCAGTGGGGAAGCAGTGTACAATGCAGATGAGAGCATGGAGAAGGAGGAGAATATCCAAGGAGGTCAGTTTACACTTGCTTAAAATAGGAAGAAAAATCACTCAGACTGTGTACAAGTATACAGAGAAAGCAGAGCACCCACTGCAAAAGCTAGACTTCTAAATACTCACAGCTCACATCCAACATGTATTACTGGGAGAACGCCCCCACATGGGGAGATCTAAAACTAGGAGCAGCTGTGAACTGAGGGGGACATGTCTGAAGACTGTCTTGGTCTAAGACTTTTCTTGTTGCCCATAGACACCAATCAGCATTCCCCTTTCATTTCATATAGAGCTCTGAAAAAATGAAAGGGGCGCTCTGATTGGTTACTATGAGCAACAAGAAAAGACCAAGACAGTTTTCAGACAATATCAGGAGTCTGAAAATGATGGAATCCTTCCTCAAGGTAACTACTAACATATGTAAATCTATTTTTTTTCCCATGACAAAGGTGTCCATATCCTGGGAATCTCTGCTGCTTCATGCCGTATAATTTTTGATCCAACATTTCCAGTAAAACAGTTTCTTAATATATCTTTACTGATGTGATCTCTTGAAATTTCTGATCCAAATGTTTAGTACAGATAGCTATAAGATAAATTGTTTGCCTACAGCCAGCAAAAGAGGGAACACTGGAGCTTACTGAATACTTCTTTTTAATTAAATGTTTTACCACTTTTCCGATCTGTAGGCTCTGTCCCCTACTTTCAACTTTCCCCAGTGGGTGGAGGCAGGCTGCTATGATGTCTCCCATGCATCATAGAGGTGTGGACTGGACATCTAGAAAATTTAAAGGGCACTCTATTCTAAGCTATTTTGGACTGAGATACATCTTTACTCTTCTTGCAAATGGGTCATCTGCTGTCTGTGTTTGACCCTGACTTGCTCATTAAAAGGGTTATACCACGAAAGACATTCATCACCTATTCATAGGATAACTGATAAATGCCTGATTGCAGGGGGGTCCTGCTGCTGGGACACCACTGATTGCTAAAATGGGGTACCTGACACGCCATCCTTTTTCCCCACGCTATGCAGCAAGAGTTTGAATGGAGCAGCATTTGAACAATGCAAAGAACTTAATAAAATCTGTAAAAAGTTAATCAAATCAGCAAAAATAGAAAATGAAACACAGGTGGCCAGGGACAGAAAAACAAACATGGATGGGGCAGTGTCCCAATCATTAGTAGAGTCCTGGGGGTTGGACAACTAAGAACATTCATTTGAGGCCTGTGCTAAATCACTTAAAACAAAACCCCCCCAATGGCCTCTTGGCTTCTTGTGGTCATATACCAGAAATAATACCAGAAAGAACTCACACACTCATTTTTGCATAGAACTGACTCCAGTTAATAGCAAGTATACAAAGTCCTCTTTTTCTCCAATTTATTCAGCACTAAATGAATGGTTTATAGGAATTTTTCTTACCAGGCATATGGATGGCTTATATTTTCCAAGAATCATGAGGGACCCAGTTATGATAAACTGTAGAGGATGATTGAAAGTGTTAGCAATTTAACAGCAGATTTCATTGAGAATTAATTGAGAATACAAAGTGAATTCACTACTTACAAACACTGGAGGCCAAAAAATGATTCCAGGGGAAAATGAAGCAAAGTGGAACATTATTACAGTAATACACAAGTATAGACCTGAAGCAATATGAAAGAGGGATGCAACAATGATAATAATCTGTGGAGAAAACATGATATGATTTAGATATCAGGTTCTAATATATTTCTAAATAACTCTTTCTAGCAGCTTCATATTCTGATCTTTAGTTGAAGAACCCCCTCTTTGGAATAACTATGACGACTTTTTGTCTTTAAACCATCCAAGCTAAACTCTAAACTCCTCCTGTGGCCTTCACTGCAAAAACCTTTTTGAAATTCACTATTTTTCCAACTCAAACACATTTCTGGTGCATGTCCTCACATACATTTCTGCCCAAATCTCCCCATACCTCCCCTCATGTAATTTCAGATCTTCACAAGATCTTCACAAGACCTCTTTCTCTTCTTTTCCTCTTGTGTGTTCCTCACACTATGCCTTCAGGACGTCTCCCGTCCATCTCCCATACTCAGTACCCCAACACATCAGGCTCTCCTCCACCCTTGAAACCTTTAAAAACAATCTGATAACCCGTTTCATCATGAAAAGCCCACATTTGATCAATTCTCATTCATCAAGGTAGAAAGAACAGTTAGAACCCATGTATACAACTCATAATGTTTTTTGAAACCTAAAATAACATTCTTTTTCTAGAATCAACCTGATCTTTACCGGTCCAGCTTCAAAAACTTCCAGAGATTAGCTGCAAAATTCCATACCCATGGTGTTGTAGAGAAGTGCCATATTGACATAGAGAGTCTCGTAAGCAAGGTAATGCTCCTTAAAATTGAAAGATCTCCAAACATGACTAGCATTTTTTTTTAGTTAGGACAGAATCTTCATCAAAAGAAAGAGATACTTATTTATGGACAGCAGTTTCTGTGTTCTCTACTCTGCCTGGCTTATAAGACTCCCTACACCAACTTGGTGCTCTCAATAACAACAAGAAAGTCCCCAAATGCTACATGGAAGGCCTCTCTCCTAGCCAGTACAACAACACTGGTTGATGTATATGGAACACTGAACTCAGAACAGAGATAAGTAAACCAGTAGTTGCATATAAAGTGTGCATCAAAAATAAACACATGGACTTAACATTAGACAAGGGACAGACAATGATACGGGTACAGATATAGATGGAATAATGACTTCAATCCAGAAGCAGAGAACCAAGCAGCACCTGACGCTCACAACTATCATTCCATAGTCTGTGCCTAAAAACCTGTCTCCTGCGCCGTCCCTAACACCAGACCCTCCCTAGCCCTATTCAGCATTAATAATATCCCTACTGATGACCTTCAGCAATGCTGACCCCAACCAAAGCAGCATAGCACTACCAAACAGAACTCAGGACCAGGACACACTAAAAAACTGACAATGGGATGAATGGAAGCAACAGAGAACTAAGGACAAACAGGTTCTGGCTGAGTACATAAAAATTAAAATAGGATATAACTGGTCTAAATATGTAATATACTAAGAATATAATTCAAGCTCTCAGTTTAATAGTATACTCTACGTCAGCTGACAAGTGAAACTCAGCTTCATAAAGGGCTAGCAATTAATCATTGCCCCAATCGAGCTCACCTGTGCCAAATGATCAGCTGATCTGTCCTGAGAGTTGTGTGTTACAGTTGCATAGCAATTGCTTCATCTGATCCACTAAGCAGGAGAAAAAGAAATGGCAGGAGGATTCCTATCACTCGTAACAGCCAGCCAGAATTCTGCTGTGTATTGATGAGGAGACAGAGCCCTAAGTCCAGAGTTAGTCCATTAGGATTTCTTATTAATAGTGATCACCACAAAGAATAACTAATATCCATAGGATACACTGATCTACTATACATTCTCCTCATGCACACATCGGACAGTATGCATGTCATCAGCTTCTTGTGTAAATACTGGCACCAGGATTGCCACGCTGTGTGTAGGGGTCACGCATGCTAATAACCAACCAATATGCAAAGGTTAATTTATACATTAAAATACCTTTTCAAAAACATGTATACTCACTCCTATGTCCAAAGGTAAACCCTTGAGAAACGTATGATGGAAAGTCATTGGAAGAAAAGAGCCAGTCATCACAGGAGGAGAATCAATATTGATCTGGAGGTTGTCATAGATATTTTCTGTCATACGGATGCTTGTATATAAATCCATAGTAGAAATTTATAAAATGAAGCAGGAAACTAGAAAGGAAAAAGAAAGGATTTGGTTTTACTATTCTCTGTATCCAACAATAAATTTACAGGGTTGTTTTTGTTATAAGGAATAGCCTACATTAAAGTTTATGGATGTTTTATGAGACTTGTTAGCTGCATTTTATATATTAAATAAAAATAACACATATAAACAACTGGTTTTTCAAAAACAGACTGTTTTTTTCTGCACTGGATGCTGTCAAAAGAAAGGGATCTAAACTAAGCTGTCAGAGAGAGGGGCTGCCAATGGGGCTGTCAGAGACAGGGACTGCAAACTTGGCTGTCAGAAAGAGGGGCTGCAAACTTGGCTGTCAGAAAGAGGGGCTACAGGCTAAGTCGTCAGAGAGAGGGGCTGCAAACTGGGCTGTCAGAGAGGAGGGCTGCAGACTAGGTTGTTAGAAAGAGGGACTGCAGACTAGGCTGTCAGAGAGAGGGGCTGCAAACTTGGCTGTCAGAGAGAGGGGCTGCAAACTTGGCTGTCAGAAAGAAGGGCTAGAGGCTAAGTCGTCAGAGAGAGGGGCTGCAAACTGGGCTGTCAGAGAGGAGGGCTGCAGACTAGGCTGTCAGAAAGAGAGGCTGCAGACTTGGCTGTCAAAGAGCTTGTCAGGTGGGATGTGTTCTGAATGGCATCCAGCAGCTTGACATGCCAGCTGTAGAAGACAAACAATTATATATAGTATGATTTATTTTACAAAACATATACAATGTAATAAAATAATAATAAATGTCTGCACAGGTGCCCATGACCTTTAAGTTGCTGTGACCCCCAGGGATTAACTATATTCTGAAAGGAAACTCAGTAACAAGTCTTTGAAACCTTTTGCAGTTTGTTTGGATCGTGACTCTGCTGCACTGTTACCCCAGTTCATTCTCCTTACTGACCGTTACAATCATAATATTGTTTTGCATGCCAATATCTATAGTTCAAGGCTCAGGACAGCAGACTGGAAATATGGCTCTATAGGTAAATAAAAATCCTAATTACTTCACACTAAACTTGAGAAGCAAAAAGGAATAATTGTAATTTCTGCACCCAAACTGATTGTTGTTTAAAAAGTCATCCCTCATAGAAGATATTGCTGATGATGGGAGAATGGTCACAATGACCTTTGTGTCTATCCGCCACCTCTTTTCTTGTGGCAAAGAGATGGGATCCACCCGTTCTGGGTCAGTTATCTCTAAGGGTCCCGTAGAGTCCACATGGATTGCCTGTATGATATGTACAATCTCTTAAAAAATTTCATCCACCTCTCATCCCCAAGTCACAACAGGAGCAGAAATAGGGGTCTGTTTCCCTTAAATACATGTCAGCAACTACCTCAAGAAGAGTATATCACTGCAGTCAATTTGTACAAGAAACATGTTATGGTTTCTACCTGGAATTAGGCCTCTCACTGACTTTCACTCTCTTTCTCAAGGGCTACTTAGTTTGTAAAGTATTGGTACAGGTGTTGGTGCAGCAAGTATACAACAGGAGGCAAGAGGGTTTTAACAAGTTTAAAGACTTAATCACATAGCTTTTGTGCTCCCAGTTGGAGGCATCCACCGGGATACTGTGATGAATGTATCCTCAAGGATATCACGTGGAGGATGGACATAACTTCAGGCTTTTGGGCCCTGGTGCAAAAAGTGAAATGGGGTCCCCCAGTTACCATGTACCATGTCCTTTTGTGGCAGAAGGGCTTTTGGGCCCCCTCAGGCTGCAGGGCCCGGTAGCGACTGCTACTGCTGCACCCCCTGTAGCTACGCCCTTGATGGAGGCTCTGACAGGATAATAAAATTCTACAAAGCAAACGGAGTCCGGATTGGACTATGCTTGCCCTGTTTATAAAACATATATACTTTGTGCAAGGGACACAATGTATGGTCTACAGCGCTTTTGTGTCAGAGGGCCGAGCGCAGCATGAACGGACCGTTACTTGATAACCTCCCCTCGGAGCAGCAGGCAGATGTACATCATGGCTAGGAACTCCCGCCCTAAACATTGTTCAGCATTGATACGAACGGCTTATCTGTGTTAAACTGTGGGGGATGTGGTTTAAGCATTTGTGGGGGACTGTTGGGTTTTTGTTGTTTTTGTTTTGTTATGGCCTTCCAGATTTTTATGGTGTGTGATTTGGTTGGTCTGGCAAAGGTGTTGATCTTTCAGGGTGTGGTCCCTGGGAGCTGGTGAGAATTTCAGCCATCAGTGTGGCTGTGGTGTCCCTGAGCCTCTGGATTATGGCAGGGGGTAATACCTCCAAAGAGGTTGTTCTGGTTTATTGTCTAGGTTTACCAGATCTTTTAGCTCTGAGGACCTCAGCCCCATTTGTGTTCTTTGCATTATGGTTGAGTGCAGGGGTTGTTTGTATTTGGAAAAAGAATATTTATATATGTATATGTTTTTATTTTTTGTTAATAAAATGGCTGCTGTGGCCAAATTCATCCAAGAGCAGGTGTCCGTGTTTTTATTCTGGGAAAGTTGAGGGCAGGAATAGGAGAGATAGTCGGATGGGGAGTTTAGGTTATAGTACAAAGCGAATCTGCAATGCTCAGGTCAGGACTCTAACCAGTTCCTCTGGTGGCAATGTCACACTTTCTTCCTTTCTCTCTGTGCTTCAGTTGTTGCTGCTGAAGGCATATTAAAGGGGTTTTCCCAGGATGTGCCTTATCTGCTAAGAAGCAAATGTAAACAAGCCATGGCTGAGCTAAGAGAGAGAGAGAGAGACACAGCCAGAGCACAGAGCCGTGCATAAGGGATCGTGTGAAATGTTCAAACTATAACTAGTGGATTCTGTATACAAAAGACACCTTTTCTCCACAGCAGCTTGAAAGCTCCTTCATGTTCCCTGTCATCAGATAAAGCAGGGATCTACTCAGATAATCACACTGCAACTAGTGGATTCTGTATACAAAACACAATATATTTCTACCCGGTGCCTTGAAAGCTTCTTCAGCTCCCTCTCATCAGATAAGAAGGGTTCTCTGCGCAAGCCCGGCAAGCAGCTCTTGTCAGGTCGTATCTAATAGAAGCTTTTAAGTAACTAAGGGCAGGTAAGGCAGCCTGTAGCTCTCTCAGGCTGCAATTTTTGTAATTACATATATTGAGAAAAGTGATTAAATACCCATTTTGGAGGATCCGACATCAACATTACATCGTGGCAAAACCCCTTTATCCTAAACCATTTCAGATCTGTGAGCATCTCTCCATACACCGATAGTAGGGGAAGAATGTGCCACAGCTATCCTAACCAAAGGATCCCTTCCACTTTTGCTGCAATTTAATGAACTTGCTCTTCCTAATTGGGGCTGCTTATATAGTCTATGTACATGTCTCTTCCCAGGCTCTCTTCAACCTCTACTCCTGCATAAGATGACAACAATTGCCATGTAACACTGCACTGTGCATACACTTAAAGTGCTATTAGCATAACTTTGTATATACAGATATACAAATCACTTCACAGTATAGAACCATATACAAGGATACAAAACATTTTATACACAGTGGGGAAAATAAGTATTTGATACTAACGATTTTGCATGTTCTCCCACCTTTCGGCTGTAAGAGATAAAATCTAATAAAAGATCTAGAAAATCACATTGTATGATTTAAAGTAATTAATTTGTATTTTTATTGCATGAAATAAGTATTTGATCACCTACCAACCAGCAAGAATTCTGGCTCTCACAGACCTCTTAGTTTTTCTTTAAAAAGTCCTCCTACTCTGCACTCAATACCTGTATTAATTGCACCTGTCCTCACAATCAGTCACACTCCAACCTCTCCACCATAGCCAAGACCAAAGAGCTGTTTAAGGACACCGGGGACAAAACTATAGACCCTCGATCTGGAGCTCCAAGCAAGATCTTTCCTTGTGGGTAATGATGATGATGGTGAGAAAGGTCAGGAATCATCCCAACACTACACAGGAGGACCTGGTCAATTACGTGAATAAAGCTGGGATCACAGTCTCAAAGATTACCATTACTAACACACACCCTGTTCAGGCCTGTTTGAACTTTGAAAATGACCATCTGGATGATTCAGAGGCATGGAAGAAGGTCATGTGGTCAGACGAGACCAAAATAGAACTTTTTGGCATCAAATCCACTCGCTGTGTTTGGAGGAAGAAGAAGGATAAGTACAACACCAAGAACACTGTCCAAACCATGAAGTTTGGGGCTGGAAACATCATACTTTGGGGGGGGGGGGGGGATTTCATGCAAAAAGGACAGGACGACTGTACCGTATTGAAGGGAGGTTGAATGGGGCCATGTATCGTGAGATTTTGGCCAACAAACTCCTTCCCTCAGTAAGAGAATAGAAGATGGGTGGTGACTAGGTTTTCAAGCAGGACAATGACCCGAAACACACAGCCAGGGCAAGTAAGGAGTGGCTCCATAAGAAGCATTTCAAGGTCCTGGATTGGCTTGGCCAGTCTTCAGACTTGAACCCAAGAACTTGGTCAAGAACCACAGGAAACGTCTGATCAAATACTTATTTAATGCAATAAAATACAAATTAATTATTTATAAATCATATAATGGGATTTTCAGGATTTTCTTTTAAATTCTGTCTCTCACAGTTGAAGTGTATCTATGATAAACCACTCCATGCTTTGTAGGTGGGGAAACTTGCAAAATTGTCAATGTATCAAATACTTATTTTCCCCACTGCAGAGTCACATATACAAATATATTACTTGGTAGGCTAGGCCACCCTCACTATGAGCTCATACATCTCAAATAGTTCTAGACATCTGCCAAGGTGGTGCAGACCTAATGGAGCTAAGGCCATATTTGCCATAACACATCAAGAATGGGTGACTAGGGCAGCAGAATTTAGGGGGAAAACCCATCTACAAGCACATTTTGTGGCAGTCAATTTTGCAGTCTGCCATCAGATATTTTATTACAAATCCATTGCGACATAATGGCAACTTGAGACTGTCAGCTGTACTTCTCCACACTTCCCCAAAAGTAGAAAAGAATTTCATGAGTGAATGACAGAATTGCTTTAGTTCCCGTCCCTGCAGCCTAAAACAAGCCATGGCCATCGCCATGGCCTCCACAGCTTACCTGGGCTCTGGCCTTTTGTGTATTATTACTTGTCCACTGTGGTCAGCCACTTTGTTTTAGTGATCAGTGAGGGTCTCAGTACCCAGACCCACAACAATCAAAACTGAGAACATGTTGAAAGTTTAAAAAAAAAAAAACAAAATGAAGGTATCATTTAAAACAAAGGGAAAAAAAAAATAATGAAAAAATATCCGGGCAAGAAATGCAATCCAAGAGCATTTCCATTTTGTTGCCTTCTTTGATAATCATTATTAACAATACAAGGTAACAAACACCAGAAGTAAAGGGTTGGCAGTAGAATATACTGCTGGGAATCCAAAAAATACCCTCCACTACATGCAGCCTGAACCCACCTAGCCAATAACAGGCGGACCTTCGATTTACCCCTTAGCCTAGGCCAAGAACTAATAAACCACTGATCCAATACAACATGGTGCCAAGAAAATGTTATATTATTGGAGATATAGGGCCACATGTATGAAAACTGTCTAGGTCTAAGACTTTCTTTATTGCCCATAGTAACCAGTCAGAGCTCCCCTTTATTTTTTTCAAAGCACGACATGAAGTGAAAGGGGAGCTCTGATTGGTTGCTATGGGCTCCGATTGGCTGCTATGGGCAACAAAGAAAGTCTTAGACCAAGACAGTTTTTATACATGTCCCCCATAATCTTTAAAAAATGAAAAAAAAGATTTATATTTTCAAGACTTCCAAACAGTCCTCCTTAGAGTATTTCCAGCAAAACAATTATCACTCAATACTTGCTATTCTAAAAAGGTTCATGGGAAAAGAGCTGGAACTCTACACCCGCCTTTTTTGGATGTAGTATTCCTCAAGTCACATCTGACACACCGAGCCTTGCAATGTGAAAGGAATTTGAGCCATGCCAGTTTTGTTCATCTGCAGACAGCTGTTTCAGAATGTTTGCCCCTCATCAGTGCAGAGTAGAACTTATTGATTGGCTAAGTGAGTGCAGACTAGAACCTTTGTGAGATGCACAGATCTATGAAGGCATCAATCCTGGTATACCCAATAATCACAAGAATGAGGTTATCATGTCTCTTATTTAAATGGATTAGTTGTTGGTCAGGAGGAGCAGAGGTGAAATGTGACCATCACCTATTGCCTGCTATAGGAAAGTGTTGTAGGCATACCCTGTGACCTGTGCAAAGGTTAGAATGCAAGGAGAAGTAGGAGGTGAGCTGTGGCCATCACCGTTTGAATTCTGTGGGAAAGCATTGTGGGCATGCTCTGTGATCTATGCAGAGTTTAATGTGCAGGAAAGGTGAGAAGAGGAGCTGTGAACATTAGCCACTGACTTCTACAGGAGAGTCTTGTGGTCATGCTCTATGATCTGTACAGAAGTCATTGAATGGGACAGGAGGTAGATGAGCTGTGATCAGCCGATTTACCCCTCAGATGCCACAGTTAATCACAAACCGCAGCTAAATTGAAGATAGAGGGAAGAAGCGTCCTCTGTCTGCATCGGCACAACTGCGTGGTAATCATGGGGTGTTTATGCTCTCCCTAGAAATCTGGAAGCCTAACAAAGGCTTCTGGGTTGCTTGTGATATCATCACACCCCAGAGGACATGGTGATTGACAGATACAGTACATAGTAGTACAGCTATGTACTGCTATGTATTGTACCAGCAAGCAAACTGATTGCTGAATCAAGTCTCCTATGGGGACAAGTGTAAATAAAGTAGAATTTTTTTTTTAAAAGTTAAACAAAAAAAATAAAAACACGTACACTTCTCTTTCCCCTTTACATTTGCCAATTGCCCAAAAAAAGACTTAAAAAGTATGTGTTTTATATCGCCACATGCATAACAACCTAGCCTAAAATCTGTCATGTTATGTAACCCACATGATGAACACTGTAAAAAATTTTTTTTTTTAAATGACCGAATTTTTTTTCTCATCCCACAGCACATAAAATGGTAAAAGCAGAGAATGCCAGTTTAAAAAGAAAAAAAAAGAAAAAACACCATATATATATATATATATATATATATATGTATACAAAAAAAAGTGTAAGGATATTTGGATTTTGTTTTACACAATAAAACCCCTTATTTTTTAAGCTACAACATAAAAACTATACAAATTGGCTATTGCTGTAATCATAAAATCAACTCCAAAAAACAATGGTGACATTTTCATGGCCAAATACTAATAAAACTATGGAACACCTGTGTGCCTAAAATGCACAATTCAACCCTAAATGAGATCCATGAGGGTTGTCGATTCCAAAATTGGGTGAAGTTTCACCTTTGCTAGTACTTTCAGGGATTTGCAAATGCGGCACCCACCAACCTGCAGTAGACATATGGTAGAGCACTATACGAAATGAAAGGGGCACTCTGATTGGTTGCTATGGGCAACAAAGAAAGTCTTAGACCTAGACAGTTTTTATACATGAGGTCCGTGGACTTTGAAAATAGATTATTATTTCTTTTAATTTATACAACATTTTTATATTTTTCACAAACAAACAAGGATTGTATTGACCAAAATTTATTACTAACTTCAATCAATTATGAGAAAACAATCTCTGAATCATACGCATAAGTAGAAGTATCAAAAAGTTATTCTCACATAAAGTGACACACGTCAGATTTGAAAAATGGGGCTGTGTCAGGAATGTGAAAATTGGCTACGGCGGTAAGTGGTTAAAGAGCAATAATTGGGGTATTTTTTTACTCTTAAGTTTTTGGAGATATGTATTTCGGTTGAAAATGATAAGATTGCGACTTTCACTTAATTTAAATAAGTCAGCACTAATAGCTATATTCACTTTAGTAGTGGACACTACAGACCTAGGAAGTCCAATATCAGTCTAGACAACAGATAAAATTGTACGTCTACTCAAACGTTTCAGGAACAGTTGGCTTTTATTAGTAAGAGATTTCTGAATAAACAATATCTCAAAACAATTATTGCTTGTTGCATTCACTAAAGCAAAAAAAAAAACAAGTTGATTGTTCATCTATTTCTTCTGTTACCATTAAAAAGAAGGAGGTTTTCAAAAGTTATCATCTTATCACTCAATATAATGCTACCCATGAGGATATTAGGACAATTTTAAAGGCGTCATTGGCCTCCACTGCTTCACCCAATTCTTGGATCTATTCTACCTATAGATCCAGGAATTATTTATTGCAACCCCCCTCCCCCCCACCCCATGTTAAAAAGATTACTAGCTCCTAGTCTAGTGAAATAGCAAATAGTGAAAAATAAAAAATGTTTGGATTCTTTTACGGTGCCAAAACATAACGAAAACCCTACATGTTTGGTATTGCCGGTTCCGTACCAAACTGTAGAATACAGAGATAACATCATTTATACCAAAAATATAACGCCGTAAAAACAAAACCCTTGCACACATGGCATAAGTAAATTTTTTTTACATTTTGCTCCACTCAGAATTTTTTTGTGTTTTCCCAGTATATTCTATGGTACAGTGAATGAAACCATTACATGGTTCATCTTGTCCCGCAAAATAAAAGCCCTCATTTGTCTATGTAGGTGGAAAAATAAAAAAAAGCTATGGCTCTGGGGAGGAAAAATAAGCATGAAAAAAATAAAAGGCCTCGGTGTTAGGGAGTTAAGAAATACGATAAACAACAAAGTGTATCCAAGCACTGCATAGAAAGCCACATGGGAGAAAGTAACCCCATCACAATACGTCTACACAGCACTGGTTTCTGGTCGGATTTTTGGCAAATTCAGTATTCAGAATCCGCTGAAAATCTGACTGTGACCAGTGCCCATAGACTGTAATAGAAAATCCGAGCTGTAGTCTGCACGGCACAGATTTTCTATTGAAACTGCCGACCTCCAGCAGAAGATAGAACATGTTCTATCTTCCGGCGGATTCCCATCAGACTCCTGTACAGTTAATGTACTGGGCTAGCAGCAAATTCAAAAACCGGCTGTAGTTCCTTGTGCAAACCCGCGCCACAAACCGCAGTGCGGCGAAGTTACAAAATGTGTAGACATAGTCCTAACTCCCATTTACCAAACTGTATCTTTAAATTTAAAAGTCTGAACAAAATGGTAGAACTTACTCATTAGTTATAAGGCCTCGTTCACACGGCTTATTTCATAACGTATTTACAACGGATTTTCGATTGTAAATACTTTTCTGAAATCAGTTGGAAAATCAGTTGCAAATAGTGCCCCTAAGTGTGGCAAGATATTTTTGTAACTGATTTCCCGAACGATTCCCATCTCCCAATCATTGTAGGTGGTAAATGTCCGGAAAAAATTTGAAAAGTCAATGTTTTTCCGTCCGGATTGCCTCGTAAATCCGCGGCGGAACCCGGAACGGAATTTGCTCGTGTGAACGACAGCCGTATTTTTATTAAAAATCAATGAAAATAGGTGTGATTTTTCGGAGGGTTTTGCCGAGGATTTTTCCGTCGGCAAATCCGCCCAAAATAAGCCGTGTGAAGAGGCCTAAATGTTGTGTTTGCTATTTTATCAATTTATTTTTTTTTTAATAAAAATTATTTTAAATAAATAAAATATTAAAATATTTATGTTGCTGGTATAACACTTCATGCATTAACCTATGTTTTCAGGTACTATTAGCTTGGTGACCACGGGCCCCTTTCACACAGCGCAGTTTTGGTGCAGTTTTAACGCGCCCCAATTAAGCTGCCTTTTATTACCGCGGCTTCTTTCACTTATGTAAACTTTTTGGGAAAGTGAGTAATCAATCAGTTTTGTTTGTATACACAAGACTTCAAAACACAGTCATTGTTACTCACTTGAAACACGTTTTTGAATAATTTAGACAACTGAAAGAAGCTGCTGGTAATAAAGGCAGTTTAATTGGAGCGCAGTTACAACTGCACCAACACTGCGTTGTGTGAAAGTACCCTTCACATCTCACTGAATTTTCAATCTTAATTGATCTTGCAACATTGCATAACTTTTACCATCTAGACCGCTGTTGAATCTTGAAAGGGTTAGTTCACACGGCGTCTTTGCAGGCCGTATTTTGGGGTGTGAATGGGCTGCAATATGCCCAAAATACGGCCAGCAAATACAATAATTCATGGCTCTCATTGAGTGCTATAATTACCTGTCGTTTTCCTCCATGCATATTAGGCGCCGTTAGAAAGAAGTGACATAGAGAAAGTGAAATTAAATGGGGGCCGGAAAAGAGCATTTTAGAAGTAGGTGCTGGACAGCGCGTACTTCTAAAACCACAGCCGTATAGAGGCACCCACAATATGCGCCACTATACAGCTCCAAGACGCCGTCTGAACATGCCCTAAATCCATTAACCTCTTGCCTGCGGAACTGCTGTTGATTGTGACACTACCAGAATCTATCCCATGGCCGCCCGGAAATATTTGAATGCAAGCTTGATGATTCCACGATACTGACCTGAGGAAGACCCGCTATACGGTGTGAAACGAATAGTACCTTTCTATGAATAAATGTTTTTAGAATGTAATAAAAAAAAAATATTTATTTCTTATACTACATCAAATATTACTATTCATGTGTCGAGCACCAGATTAATTCATTTTCCTTCTATAGATTGTTCCCAGGACTCCTATCCCAGAGACTTTTAACTATGTTTGTTGGCTTATACAGTCTTTCGCACAACACAGCAAGGTGAGTGAATATTCAGCTCTCGTTTCGTCACAGTAGTTTTTAACTATGCTACACTAAATAGCGCTGCTGTCTTCTCTTTTTTTCTCATTTCATGATAAGATAGATAGATAGATAGATAGATAGATAGATAGATAGATAGATAGATAGATAGATATGAGATAGATAGATAGATAGATATGGGATAGATAGATAGATAGATAGATAGATAGATATGAGATAGATAGATATGAGATAGATATGAGATAGATAGATATGGGATAGATAGATATGGGATAGATAGATAATGAGATAGATAGATAGATATGAGATAGATAGATAGATATGAGATAGATAGATAGATAGATAGATAGATAGATTGATATGAGATAGATAGATTGATATGAGATAGATAGATAGATAGATAGATTGATTGATTGATTGATTGATATTAGATTTATATATAGATAGATAGATTGATAGATTGATATGAGATAGATGATAGATAGATAGATAGATAGATAGATAGATAGAGAGATAGATAGATAGATATGAGATAGATAGATTGATAGGGGATAGATAGATAGAGAGATAGAAAGAGAGAAAGATAGATAGATAGATAGATATGAGATAGATAGATTGATATGGTATAGATAGATAGATAGATATGAGATAGATAGATAGATAGATAGATAGATAGATAGATAGATAGATAGATAGATTGATATGAGATAGATATGAGATAGATAGATAGATAGATAGATAGATAGATAGATTGATTGATATGAGATAGATATGAGATAGATAGATAGATTGATATGAGATAGATAGATTGATATGAGATAGATTAGATAGATAGATAGATAGATAGATAGATAGATAGATAGATAGATAGATAGATATGAGATAGATAGATAGATAGATAGATATGAGATAGATATGAGATAGATAGATAGATAGATAGATAGATAGATATGAGATAGATATGAGATAGATAGATAGATAGATAGATAGATAGATAGATAGATATGAGATAGATAGATATGAGATAGATAGATAGATATGAGATAGATAGATAGATAGATAGATAGATAGATAGATAGATATGAGATAGATAGATAGATATGAGATAGATAGATAGATAGATAGATATGAGATAGATAGATAGATAGATAGATAGATAGATAGATAGATATGAGATAGATAGATAGATAGATAGATAGATATGAGATAGATAGATTGATATGAGATAGATAGATAGATAGATAGATAGATAGATATGAGATAGATAGATAGATATGAGATAGATATGAGATAAATATATATAAATATATATATATATATATATATATATATATATATATATATATATATATATATATACATATATGAGATATATAGATATGAGATAGATAGATATAACAGATAGATATGAGATAGATAGATATAACATAGATAGATACAACATAGATGGATGTAAGATAGATGATAGATAGATAGATAGATAGATAGATAGATAGATAGATAGATAGATAGATAAATAGATAGATAGATATGAGATAGATAGATAGATAGATAGATAGATAGATAGATATGAGATAGATAGATAGATAGATAGATATAACATAGATAGATAGATATGAGATAGATAGATATAACACATAGATATGAGATAGATAGATACAACATAGATAGATGTAAGATAGATAGATAGATAGATAGATAGATAGATAGATAGATAGATAGATAGATAGATAGATAGATAGATAGATAGATATGAGAGAGAGAGAGAGATATGATATAAATTGATATGAGAAAGACAGTAAATCTGAAATGATAGCTAGCTATATACATAGATTTCATACTCACTGCTCCGCTCACTGTATTCTGTGCCGCTTTGATTACAGTTCTGGTTACATTGAGCATCTTCTTTTTTTATTTGACCTCATCTTCCTGTCTTCCACGCTTACAGAATTACTCATAAATCAGTGGCTATGTGTGAAAGCCAACCCTGGAATAAAAATGAGGATAAAAAAAACCACTGGGTTCCAGGGCTTTGTGCACTTGCAGTGTACATCACAACTGCACTCTCCTTAAAGGGGTTCTCCACCATTAAAAAAAAACCTGGCACAGGACTGCTGTAATAAAAAAAAAGAAAAATGGTTCTCACCTCTACAGCCACCACCATTCCAGCACAGCTGAAGCTCTGGTGTTCCCTGTAGGGATGGCAGTCACTGCACAGGTGAGTACCAGTTACTTTTCAGTTTTCAGCAGTGTCAGCCTTTGCGGAGATTATTAAAAATCTTGGAGAGCGCCTTTAACCAAAGGCTTTACTGTCTGACTGATCCTTATGGAGACGCCAAGGATGCAATCCTAGATGGGACACTCCCATATGTCAACCTTGCCTGAATATGACCTAAAGAAGAGCCTTGTTATGTCCTGGATGTTTCTTATAACCAGTCTTGGTGTCATGGATGGCGCCACATTTCATGCACTGGTCTGCTGTCGCGCCTGCGCTCCTCCTCTCCATACCTCTTCACATTTCCTCCCTCCGATGATAATGTCCCATATTCTTACCAACGATACTTGGCTCTACCTGCTGCTGCTGCTTCCTGCTCTCTGCTGCCCTTTGCACACGTGCTGGTCCTTACAGACTTAAAGGGCCAGTGTAAACCCTTCCTATTGACCACAATACAAATATGCACTGCGTATTTTCGGCACCCAAATTTTTTTGGGACCTTAAAAAACTCAAAACATTTTTCATTTTTTGGTTGTGTTCTAGGGAGAAAAATCCCAAAATGTACTTGGTGGGGATAGGTCAATGGGGATTGGTTAAAAAAACCTTGTGTAAAACTCCCCAAAAAACATTTAGTGTGGTTTTTAACATGGATCTGCGTCCAAAACCACATGGAAACAAATGGCAAATAAAAAAAAAAATGACCCATGCAATAACATTGTAAAACACTCATTAGACAAGGTTTTTAACAGCAGAATCCAACGTAAATTTCCTGTTCGTGGGGCCCGTCCCCTGATTTTAAAGCATGCTGTGCCTCTGTTGTGTGAAGAAACGAATCAATAAATATTTTCCGACTTAAACCAATATGGTCTGCGACTGTTTTTTTTTTTGAGGGGAAACTGCTAGAAACTGATGGATGAGTCCCTTCTTTCTCTGGCTTGGCTGGATCCCAGAGGTTGGTTCCCCCACAACACTAATGATAACATATCCTAGTGATATGCCAACCACCTGATAAGAGTAGCCCATTAAGTTAGAGATCTCTTATTTGGGGCCCAAATTTTTTGGGAAAACTTTCTCCCAAAAAAAGGGAAAAATGGGGAAAGCCTAAAACCCCCTGTATAATTAAACAAATGAAAAAAACTATGAACCTTCATTTACATTTGTGACAGGAAATTAATCGACAATTTTTTTTTTACTAATTAAAATTATTTTCTTCTTAGCCGATTTTATTTTCCGATTGTATTTTTCTCAATTTTTTGTCTATATTGAATATAGGGCGACCATCTTCCCTGAACTGTTTTAAAACGCTTTGGGGGAGAGATGCTTTCAGCGATAATGGGAAAATGGGGGCCTGTGAACAGGCCAGCCCATTGACTTCTATCGTAGAGTTTTCTAATCATGCTGTGCGACCTGGGAAGAAGTCAGCATGCAGGGAAGGAGGAGGGTGGGGGGGTCAACATTGATGTTGTAAGAAACACAGACCTTTGCACTCAAAAGAATAATATGGTATTTTGGTATTATATATTAATATATTATATTAATATTATATATATTATAATATATTTAATATTTTTAATTATAATTATAAAAATATAAAATATTATTTCTTTGCAATAAAAAGACGGAAGCTATTGTTTTACTACAGGTGAAGTCTGATTTTAAGTGGTTTAAAATGGGAAAATGTCTTGGAAAATGAGCAGATTCTTTCAGGTGCTGATTTGACAGAAAAATAGGTCTTGTTAAGGAAGTGGGCACCAGCTGAAGGGGATTGCTGAGAAGAGTTCAGTATGGTATGAAAGTTCCATTGAACAATGATGGTAAAGACTGAGCATGACAGGTATTTGCTAAGAAAATGTCTACACAGTACTGGCTTTTGGTCTGACTGTAACCAGTGCCACATAGAAGAGTAGGTGCAAAGAGTAGGGACACCGCCTTTTGGATCATGTTGAAAAGCCGGGGGTGGCTTAAACATTTTTTGATCAAAAAATGTGAAAAAAGAACTCAAAGTTTTTTTCAGTATTGTAGATGCGTAAATGCTTCTTTAAAGGGGGTTTCCGTCTTGTTTGTAGCCCTTTTACTGTGGTGTGCTACTGGTTTTGGAATGTGTGTGTATATTATAAAGCACAACCATGCCATGGCACCCAAGGGCACATTGTGTTTTTTTAGAAATGTTTTTTTTTTTTGCAGAAATATACATTTCTTTTGGCATTTTTTGCTTTAAATTCATATGGGAGTAATGGTGCCTCCTTTTTGGGTTTTTTGCACCCCGGCCCCCCTCCCAGGTTACTAGATCAGTTTCATAGCTTATAAAGCTGGTGCTTTTTTCTCTCTGGATTATGGAGGTCTGTTGACCCAAAATGTGAAGTTTTGAAAGACTAAATGAGAGGTAAAAATGGAGTGGCCCCCCCTTGAGATCCCGTTGATAGTCGGGATGGCTTAAACATTTTTTTATCAAAACATGTGAACTAAGAATCTCAAATTTTTTTTTCATGTAACCAGACTACACAGCACAGATTTTCTTCAGTTGGTTATTAAATCTGCCAGATTCCGGCGAATTTTAAAACATACTGTATTGTGCACTAGATTTTCTTCAAGTTTCACATACAGTCAATATACTGTGGCGGTGGAAAATCCAAAACCCAACAGCAGTTTTTAGCGCAAACCCACATTTTAACATTGCTGTGTAGACATAGCCTAAGAAATAGGATATAAAATACACAAGCAAAGCCAATGGTGCTCTTGGAAGTAAGCAAGCACACTGGGGATCTCTTTGGGAGGAGCTAGTACACTTAGGGTATGATCCCCTTATGGAGAAGCAGTCATATGGGAGCACCGACTGGAGAAATGACCTTCGAGGCCCTTGGATGGTAATTATAATATTGTTGTATGTTTTAATGAATTGTAATCATTATCTCTATTGATTGTGTTATTGTTTCTTTTAACATTTATTGTTTCTATCTTTCTGTTCCTGTATCTAGCCCCATTTAATGATATACATGTTATACAATATATACGCTTTTTATACTCTCCCACCTGTGTTTCATTTATTTCACCTCACCTTTCCAATCTAACCAAGTAAAAGGGGGGGATTGTTTTATATATTTTCATTACACTGCCAAAAAAAAAAGGGAACACGAAAGGACCACATCGTAGATCTCAATAAATGAAATATTCCAGTTGCAATTCTTTATGCATTAGATAGTGGAATGGGTTACAATAACACATAAAAATATAAAAATGGTCAGTGAAAATAATTATTCCATGGAGTCTGGATTTGTAATGATACTCAAACCAAAGTGGCAAATAAAATTTCAGGCTGATCCAATTCCAGTAGAAATGCCTCAAGGCAAGGAAATGAGGGGTCAGTAGTATATGGGCCCCCAAAGACGTATGACATCTGACAATGCCTGGGCATGTCCTGATTTAGGGAGGGGGTGTTCTCCTGAGGGATTTTCCCCCAGACCCGGGTTTAAAACATCATTTATCCCTGGACAGTCTGTGGGGGCCCAAGTGGCTTGGGGGAATGGAACGAGACTGATGTCCCAATTTGGGGGTTGAATTCAGGTCTGGGGAACGGGCAGCACAGTCCATAACATCAATGCCTTCATCATACAGGACCTGCTGCCACACTTCAGCCACGTGAGGCCTAGCATTGTCATGCATCAGAAGGATCCCAGGGCCCACTGCACCTGCATATTGTCTCACAATGGGTCTGAGGATCTCATCCCGATACTTACTGGCAGTCAGGGTACCTCTGAAAGGTGGTGCCTCCATACACCATTACTTGCCCACTGCCAAACTGGTCATGCTGGAGGATGTTGCAAGCAACAGAAGGTTCTCCATGGCGTCTCCAGACTCTGACACATCTGTCACATGCTCAGTGTAAAGAGCACAGGGTACTAATATCAAAACTGCCAATCTTGGTGTTCTCTGGCAAATACCAATCGTCCTGCATGGTGTTGGACTGTAAGCACAGCACCAACTTGTAGACGTCGGGCCCTCATACCATCCTCATGGAGTCTATTTTTGACAGTTTGGGCAGACACATGGATATTAATGGCCTGCTAAAGGTAATTATGCAGGGCTCTTTATCTGCTCCTGGAGGGTCCTGTTGCTGGGTTGTTGCCCTCCTACGACCCTCTCCACATCTCCTTGTGTACTGGCTTTCTCCTGGTATCTGCTCCATGCTCTAGACACTGTGCTGACAGATACAGCAAACCTTCTTGCAACAGCTCGTATTGATGGATGAGATGCACTACCCGAGCAACTTCCGTGGGCTGTAAACACTGCCTCACGCTACCTCTAGGGGTGAGAGCAATGACAAAATGTAAAAGTGATCAAAACAACAGCCGAAAAGGATGAGATCAGAGAAATGCTGTGTGGTTACCATCTACAGAACAACTCCTTCATAGGGGTTGTCTTGCTAATTGCTGTCATTTTCTATATGTTGCTCTCAGGGCCAGACTGGGAATAAAAATCAGCCCTGGCACAAAGCCCCCATCAGCCCACATACAATATCTGCTTAAAAAAATTCCCTTGTTCTCGCACCTCGCCACTTTCTAAAGTAAACTACACTATAAAGGTGCTTTCACACGGAGCATTTTTGGTACGTTTTTGATGCATCAAAAAATGCACCAAAACCGCTCCATGTTAAAGCCTCCTACACACAAGAAAGAAAGAAACAGTGGCGCAGAGAAAGCCCTCATCACAGAGTCAGGTGTGCACTTGCTTTACAATCAGGGACAAGCCCACACTGACTCTACACAAGCGGCTGGCGCTCCGAGCCGGCGCTGCGGCCCGGACCCCAGCGGCCCGCCAGCCAAATGCCCGGTTTTCCCTATGGGCAGTCCGGGCCTGGTTGTCTGTACCATTTACACAACAGCAGGATAAATTAATTCACAATCAGTGTTGATTCTTAACTGGACAGGTTGATTTTACAGAAGTGTAATTGACTTGGAGTTATTGACTGTTGACTGTGAATTGACTGTTCAGAATTTGAAAAAAATAATTGTACTGCTATAATAATATGAGATAAACAATAGGCCATTTTCCTTATGACACATTCCCTTTAAGGGGTGAACGCCAAATGTAGTTCTACCTACCTACTGGTGGGTCCTTTGTAATTATATACTTATGAAGAAAGCCCTACGTTCCTACCTACTGGGGGGCCCTGTACCTACCTACTTACTGTAATGTACAGGGTTATGCGCAAGTGTCCATTACTAAAGCTGTTAGATCTGTACTCTGAATATAGTCTGTAAGGTGCAATGTTGAACTTTATGTGACTTCTGTAACTCTGTTAAAGGGGATTTGCCAGGACGCAAGTTTCTTACCTCTCTCCTTAGCACAGGGAGAATGTCAACAAATCACGCTGAGTCATGAAGGCTGCAGGGCTGAGAGGGAGGGGGTGAGTAAGGAGTAAGGAAGAACGGAGCGTCTCAAAACTTAAGTGAAATAAGAAACAGTACAACAGTGGATTCTCAATACAGCAAGACTGTCACGGGTGGTCCCGCAGCCCCCCGTCCGGGCTGCGGGCACACCCGTTGCTGTTCACCCGTCGGGCTCCCGTGGCGCCCGCCGGGCCCGCGGGTCGGGGCCCGGCTTCTCCCGTACCTGGCCGCGCTCCTGAGTCCTTCCGTCCTCCTGACCGGGCCGGCGTGCGCGTGGGCCCGCGGCCTTAGGCGCGGCGCGCCGGGTCTCGGGGTTTAAAGGGCCAGTACGCCCATTATTGGTTAAGGCTGGCAGGTGACCCTATTTAAACCCCCCTTTCCCTTCGGGTCACCTTTGCCGGATCTTTAGTGCGTTACTGCCTTCAGAGAAAGCTTCTTGTGCCTCGTTGTCTGACTTCCGTGTACCGTACCTCTGCGCCCCTGTATCCTGACCACGAACCGTTGCCGCCTGCCCTGACCTCTTGCCTGTCCCCGACTTCGCCTACGTCTCACGATTCTGTACCACGCACTACCTTGGCTGCCACCGCAAGCAAGTCACGCCAGTGGGACGACCTGGTAGTTCTCCGCCGCAGCAAGTCCATCCCGCTTTGCGGCGGGCTCTGGTGAAAACCGGGTTCTACTTAGACTCCGTCCCCTGGTACGGCTTACACCATCGCTTGCGGTGGTCCAGCGGATCCACTACCTGCCTCCGTTACAAAGACAAAGCCTCATAGACTGCACTTTCTACCCAGTGCCTTAAAAGCTCATTCATTTTGCCTGTCATCAGATCAGAAGTGTTTCACGCAAGCGCGCCTGTCAGCTCCTGGGTCGTGTCTAGTGGAAGCTTTGAGGTAACTAAGGGGGATTGAGAAATACTGTAGCTCTCAGAGTCTTCATTTTTTGTAATCACATATATTTAGAAAAGTGATTAAATACCCATTTTGGAGGTTCCCACGTCAACATTACATGGTGGCAAAACCCCTTTAACTGTTTAGCTTATGTCCACTGCTGGTTTGAAAAGTGTAAAGTCATGCCTGCTAAGCAGATTTGTAAATCAATTCACAGACACTCAGCCTCAGCAGGGAGGGGTTCCCATGGCAACTAGAGGGGGGTAGGAAGGTTATAAAGGATAGGAAAACTTACTGTAAGTTGTTCATAGTGGTTGATGGGCCAGCTCCACTTATGACAGAGGAACAGCTCTGAAAGAAGCAAGCAGCAGCCTAGTCTGTATAGGACTTTGAATCCAAGGAAACTTCAGAAGGTAATTCTGGTCCCACATAACTAATGGCCTTTGAGACCCAGCAGATTCTGGCCCGGCCCAATACCACAAAATGGTTCTGGGAAAGTTCAGATCACGTGGGAGCTACGGCAAGCTCCATGTTTGACTGAAATCTGGAAGGCTCTTAATTAAGGGACATGAAAAGTGGGCTTACTGCTCCTCTACTGCATGGCTGTGTGGCTTGGACAGAATGAATATTGTTCTGAGAGATGTCTGCTCCTTATGTGTATTACATCTCACCTGGGAAGTAAAGAAAAGTGTTGCTTTATGTCTGTTAACCGTACACCAGAGGACCATCACCATTACAGTGTGTCCCAGGGGAATGCCATCAACCTCCACAGACTCCATCTTCACTGTATTGGTTCCAGAGAGGTATGAGATGCATGGTGCCGTGCTCCCACTGAGATGACTCTCCTCTCCTCTGCCACTCTGGGCAACTACATTACTAGGGGGAGGAGGGCTATGTACCTAACTAAGTACTAGTGGGACCCTATATACCAATCTATATAGGTATCTACTGGGGAAGGCTATGTACCTACTTATTGGGGATGGGGCATTTACCCCTACTTACTGGGGGGCCTTATGTCCCTGCAGACTGGAAGGACCCTATATACCCTTCTACTTATTGGGGTACTTGTGTGCCTACTATACTAACCTATCCCCTGGAGGACCCTATGTACATACCTACTGTGGGAACACTATAAACCTACCTAGTGAGGAGACCCTATATATCTAATAACCTACTGAGAGGTCTATATAAATACCTAATGGGGGACTATATGCCTCCCTACCTATTGTGGGGACCTTTATACTTAACTACCAACTGAGGGTGCCTGTATACCCACCTATCTACTGAGGGGGCCTATATACACACTGAGGGGCTACTTAATTGGGGATTATATACCTCATCACCTACTGAATGAATCTGTAAACTTACTGATGGGGGGCTTTTTACCTACATTCTGAGGGTACCTATATACCTACCTACTGTGGGAGGCCTATATATTTACCTTCCTACTTGGGCGCATGTGTAGTTACCTAGTTGGGGCTAACCTATTTCCCTGCCACTTATTTGACTTTTCATTTCTAATTTTTAGGTCTACCGTACCTAAAAGGAGCATCTATCTATTTGCCTGTCTAATTTGGGGGCTGCCTACTATATGGGGTGTGTACCTAACTACTGGTGGCATAAATAGGGGCCCTATAATCGACTCGGGTCACTTTCACTGTTTGGGGTACAATTATTGTATTGGGCACCCAAAGGGGTACTATTACTATTTGGGGCGCTATGGATGAGGAGTTTGTACAGAGGTGGAAATTGATAAGGAGGTGCTGGAAAAGAGAGGGGTCTAAGATGTTTGTGTGGTAAATTCTGCAGGGACAAGTTGTGGCTGGGAGAAGACATCATTGCATTCTTGACTGGATGGAGAAAAAAAGGGAAGACAACAACTCATTAGAGAAGAGAATGACTCATCAGAGAAGATGTCATAATGGTCTGGGCCGAATGGAGAGAAAAAGAAAAAGAGAACAACTCCTATCAGAGAAGATGTCTCCTGTATGTCTCTAATCTCAGGGGGTATTTTGCTACTGTGTTGAATCACTGCTGTATTCACGGTCACGTGACCTGACCACTGAAGATCTGCGATTGCTGGTGATCCGACCAATATGTGGTCTCTGTATGTCGTTATTGTAAGTTACATAGACACTTGTATAGTGGCAGCATATACTTGTCACTGACCCTGTGGTTAGGGGTTTCTTTGTGCCACTTCTACTTACTTACTTGTGTTTATGGTATTGTTTATTTTAGAAAAAGACGAGGTGCCTGACTGAGGGTTTGTGTCAGGGCTCTGTGTTTCAGTAAACGGTTTGGATGAGATGTTAACAGCCAATTCATTTCGAGCTGTTAGGATCGTGCTGTGCTACCAATTGCCTTTTTGACCCTAACAGCAGCTCTGCTGGGGAGAGTCAAGTGCTTTCTGTGCCAGCTGGCAGGGTAACAGTTAAGCACTTGACTCCAACAGGCACAGCTGCTCTGCATTTACCTTACTGCAGGAAGTATTTAGCAATTTCTTTTGTTTCCCTTGGGGCGGATTTACTGCTGCACATCTTGGGTTTGCACTGTGTTGCTAGCCAGCCTTGATCCCGTATTCCTGCTTTGCTGGTACCTGTAGTCCTGTTGCCTCTGCTTATCCTGTTCTCCGCAGCTCCTGTTGTTATATTTTTCTGTTTGGACTCTGATGCACATCACCCCTACTACAATGACAGTGCACTGCCTTCTGCCTCCCTAAGGATCCACTCTCCTATAGAGATGTTTTCATGGTCTATCTGCATTTCTATGTAAATTTCATCTGTGCTTAAATAAAGTCCTTTGAAAACGTTACATGAGCAGAGCGATGGCCGACATCCAATAACCAAAATAAGGAGGAAAGCTCAGAACAAATAGACTGAAATTATCAATAAGGGACTGAATTTTACACCAAATCATAAAAAAACAAAAGTTTGACTTTAAGACTGATTTTTTTAGATTTTGTCTAAAAAAAATTTTGGGGTCAATAAAAAGGGCAGAGAAATTAGGATCTGCATAGTATGCTTTATGTATGTATAGTATGCTTGTGTACCCATCCTATACCTAGTACCAAAAATTCATAAATAATTAACTACACCACCTGGATAACCCATAGTTACGGGTATAGGGTCTGTAGTTCAACCTTCCTTGATTTCTTAGAGACACTAACGAGTTTCTTTGGGGATGATGTTGATGCTAGGGATATCACCTATTTATGCCTGTACACCAACATTCCATATGAGGAGGGCACCAATGCAGTCCGAGAGAGGATAATTGAGGATGCTAGTAGTGTTGAGCGATTATTATCGACAAAGTTGAAATCGGCACGGTATTTACGTTGATCGGATTTTTTAGATCACGCGATAATTTAGGTTAAAATCTGCGCATAATCTATTAATATCGCACCATTTTCGGTGCTTCCTGTCATTTTGGCGGCCAGCAAATCAGCTTACAGAATAGAGCAGGGTGAGCTGTGTGTGCGACGTCATGATTGGGATGTGTTTGGTTGCGATTGGCTGGGAAAAAATCACATGACCCCGTTTTTACATAGAACAGCCCTCCTTTCATGATCAGTGTCTGTCAGCGTCTCAGAGCAGTAGGACGTGCGCTCTGCCTCTGCCAAACAGCTCAGCAAACAGCTAATGAAATTATTCTATTTTTTTCACAGAGACAGCTCTACTTTTAGCTGTGATCCCTTTGAACTTAGTTAGATCAGAGATTTGCGGATTTTAGGTAGTTTTGGCAAGAATTTTAAAGGAGCATCTTTCCGCTGTAAAGTCATGGGGGGGGGGGGGGGGGGGGTGGCGGGCGAACACAGACAAGCTCATATAAAGGTTTACTGGAATATTGTACAGCCAAAACTTTGTTTAGACATTGCATTGCTTTTATTAGGATACAGATCTTTTCTAGTGACTGCAGGTCTATTGTTAGGTGCAAAAACCCCACTTTATTATCAGTATACATTTCAGATAAGTGTTTTTTTTCAATTTTCCCTCAGTCCAGCTTTGTTGATATAGCCACCTTGCAGTTAAATTTGAATCCAGCAATTTTGAAAGTCACCACAGGTTGATAGGTGCCAAAAATACCTTTTTT
Organism: Phyllomedusa bahiana; assembly: GCA_025379985.1. Classification (NCBI taxonomy): domain Eukaryota; kingdom Metazoa; phylum Chordata; class Amphibia; order Anura; family Hylidae; genus Phyllomedusa; species Phyllomedusa bahiana. Next base: position 10,597 of record JAODAL010005904.1, on the reverse strand, counting down.
TACCCGTATACATTTCAGATACGTGTTTTTTTCACTTTGGCGCAGGCCCGCTGTGTTATAGAGCCACCTTGCAGTTAAATTTGAACCCAGCAATTTGTGTCACACAGGTTACTGATAGGTGCCAAAATACCTTTTATTACCCGTATACATTCAGAAGGTGTTTTTTTCACTTTGGTCAGTCAAGCTTGTTCATAGAGCTACTTGCTTTAAAATTTTGAATCCAAATTTGTAGTCACCACAGTGATTGATAGGTGCCAAAAATACCGTTTATTATCCGTATACGTTTCAGATGACAGACCCTAGCCTGGCTCTTCCCCGGGCACCCACTGTAAGTTGGCAGCTGGACCTCGTTGTTAACAGATGGATGAGGGCAGCACTGGCTCTCACCATTAGGGGCATCAGGGAGTTTCAAATTTCTCTAAAAATCAGTTTTTAAAAAAGGGGTGATTCTGTGAGGTTGTAGTGTCAAAAAGGCTCCAGGGCTGGACAAAAATTGCACAATTTGAGGCTTAAAATTTTCTGGGGCTGGAGTCACTATGGGGTCGAATCATTTGATCTCCAGGGGAGTCTGTCCCTAATCAATGAAGAAGGATTTGTAGGAAAAATGAAACCATTGAATTGATTGGCTGAATCAGTCTCAGAAACCAGGAGGGCAAATGTCTTCTCAACTAAGAAGTGTTTTGAGGATGATTAGGACATTTGTATTACTTATGGGGTGTGTGGACGAATTAACACATCTACACGTGTAAAAAATACCTTTAAAAACTGCAGGGAGGGGTGTATGTTGTATTTTATCACACTTGAAAAAAAAAAAGCAAAATGGTAATAATGTAAAACTATAAATAAAACTTCCCCAAATAAATTCTGTAAACAAATGTCAGTTACCAAAAAAATATACTTAAATGACAGTCACTGTACAAAATAGCATAGTTGCCACTTTGTGGTCTGTGGGTCAAACAGGTTCAGGGGTCATTCTGCGGTACAGGAAAAGATATAGTCAATGTCCAGTGAAAAAACTAAAATGGTGGTTGAAAGACTCCTGTTTTCCGGCACTTTTTAAAATTAGGGGGGGGGTCATGCAGGTTTGGGGCTCATGCTTGCTTCCGGACAGGGAATTCAATGTCCAGTTCAAGTAAAATGATGGTTCAAATCATACTGCCTTCTGGCACTTGATCCTTGATGCTCAAGTGATGAAATGTGATGACAAGTTAGAAACCACACTATATACAAAAGATACTGACCACAACAATTTGTTGCATTTCGACAGTCATCATGCTCCGAATGTATTCAAAAGAACACCTAGAGGACAATTTACTAGACTGAGACGAATATGCTCCACAGATATTGAATATGAAAAAATATGTTTAAATTAGTGGACAAATTTGTGAAAAGAAGGCAACCTAGACGTGAGATCATTAAAGTAGGTAAAGAAATAGGCCAAATTCCTAAAGCAACTTAAAGGGAACAAAGTAGAATAAAAACGAAAGCAATTACTAGGGTGGATTGTGTGTCCGCATACGATATCCATTCAGGTCTTATAAAATATACTATTTTAGGACTTCCGGGGGCGGAGCTACGGAGTGTGGCCACGTTTTACATGGGCTCCTCGCATTAAACCCCAAAAAAGCCAGAAAAGCTGACCTTTACTCCCCCCCGGGCCTCGCTTTGGGGGTCGAGGAGATTTTTTGGGAAAGGCGGGGGGGAGAAGGAGGCAGTTCTTTTCCCACTTTCCCGGGGGGGTAAAGGGAGCTGCAGAAACTCCGCCTGTCTTACCCGCGCTCGCGGGCGGCGAGGTGCTTACCGCAAAGAGCCACAGAGGAGTGGGGAGGGAGAGGTTGGTGCGGCCGGACAGTGCAGTTCCACTTTTGGCCTTTCACGGAGGGGGAGGAAAGAGTAGCTCCGGGGGGAAGGTGGAGGAAAAGCCGGCTATCGGGACGTCCGGACAGCGGCGAGCGCGGCCTGAGCGCAAGCCTCCCGCCTGGTGACTGAAGGCGCCACTAAAGTTGGGGCCCCGCGGGGGGCCGGAAGGTCCCCTGGGAGGGGGGGGTTTAAAGACCCCCAGAGAAGCGTGAAAACACTCGGGGGTTGTAGCGTCCCTAATTTATTTTTTCGGGCCCCCCCCCCCTTTCCCTTTTTGAAAAATCCACACTTGGGGGGGCCCTGAGGTTTAAAATTTGACGCCTGGAACTTTGAACGGGGGGCCGGGGATTTTGAAGACGCTTTTAAAAAGGACCCAAGGCCCTGGTTAAATCTTTGGGGAAAAATAGGGGGGGGTTTCCTTCTCCCCCTTTTTCCCCCCAAAAGCAACTCAGGAGCGGGAAAACCCGCCTCTTACACGGGCCACGTAACTGCCCGCTATAAAAGGGGGACTCCTGCCAGTTAATCAAGTTCCCCGGGAAGTTTACTGCTCGCTAAAAAACCCGATTGCTGTGTGCCTGCCGGGTAAACCCAAGTTGCTGGTGCAAAACAATTACAAAAATTGGTGGTGCGGGGTTGGGAGCCCTCCCTGGGTTTGCCCCCCCCCCCTTTCCTGCCACTCCACTTTGTGGCGGGAACAGAGTAACAACTTAGGCAGTGGGGGAGGGGTGAATTTAAAACCTGGGGCCATTGCTTGGGGCCAAAACAGTGCAAGAAAACCATCATTTAAAACGGATCAAGCAGATACCTTTTACTTATCAAAAACTGTGCAAAAACCATTCTTACCCCCGTGTGCAAGAACCATTCCCTTATAGCGGGCCCTGTGCAAGAAAAATCCCTTTTGCTTAAAAGGAAATGTGCAAGAAACCATTGCTTATAAAGCAGACGTGCAAGAACCTTTGCTTATAGAGACTGTGAAAAAAACCATTCTTATAGGGGACTTGGCAAGGGAACCCATTGCTTATAGCAGATGTGAAGAACCATTGCTTTTTTGCAAAGGATGTGCAAAAAAACCATGTTTAAAGCAAAATGTGCAAAAAACCAAATTGCTTATAGAGATTTGGGGCAAAAACCCATCCCCAAATAGCAAAACTGTCCCAAGAACCATTGCTTATACCCCGATGTGAAAGAACCATTGCTTAAAGCGACTGTCCCAAGGGAACCATTGCTTATGGGGGGGAATGTGAAAGGGAACCCATTTTTTATACCCGACTGTGCCCCTTCCCCCCCCCCCCCCCCCCCCCCCCCCACCCCCCCCCCACCCCCCCCCCCCCCCCCCCCCCCCCAAGAACCATTCTTATACCCAGACTGTGCAAGAAACCATCCCTTTTAAAATTTTTAAAGAAGACTTTTGCAAGAACCATTCTTATGAGATGTGAAAAAACCCCTTTGTTAAAAACAGACGTGCAAAAAACCCCTTGCTTATAGCGGACTGTGCAAGAACCATTTTTTGGGAGGCAAAAACCTTGTTTAAAACAAGGAAAACCATTCTTATAGCGATTGTGCGGGGAACCATTGCTTATAGCAGACTTTTCCCCAAAAACCATTCTTATGCGGGAATATCAAAAACCATTGCTTATAGCGGACGTGCAAAAAACCCATTACTTATAGCAGACTGTCCCAAGAACCATTGCTTATAACGGGACTGTGCAAAACCCAATTGTTTTTGAGGGACTGTGCAAAAAACCATTCTTATAGCAGACTGTGCAAAAAACCCCATTGCTTATAGCAGCTGTGAAGGGAACCATTGCTTATAGCAGACTGTGCAAGAACCATTGCTTAAGCGGACGGTTAAAAAACCCATTGCTTATAGCGGACTGTGCAAAAAACATTGTTTTATACCCAGCCCGTTGGCCGAAAGGGGAAAAAATTGCTTATAGCAGCTGTGAAAGAACCATTGTTAAAGCGGGACGTCAAAAAACCATTGTTATACCCGGGGAACTGGGGAAAGGAACCTTTCTTATGAGTCTGTGCAAGAAACCATTGCTTATAGCGGGCTGTGCAAAACCATTGCTTAAGCAGCCCGTGAAAAGAAAATTGCTTAAAGCAGACTGGGCAAAAACCCATTGTTATGCGCTGTGCAAAAACCTTTGCTTATAGCAGACTGTGAAAAAACCGGGGGCTTATAGCAGACTGTGCAAAAACCATTGCTTAAAAACAGATTGTGAAAGGAACCCATTGCTTATGCGATTGTCAAAAAACCATTGCTTATAGCGGGACCCCCCCCCCCCCCCCCCCCCCCCCCCCCCCCCCCCCCCCCCCCCCCCCCCCCCCCCCCCCCCCCCCCCCCCCCCCCCCCCCCCCCCCCTTTTTGAAAGGGGAAACCTTTGTTTTAAAAAGGGGACTGTGCAAAAAACCATTGTTTTTAGCAGACTGTCAAAAAACCTTTGCTTATTAGCAAAACTGTGCAAAAACCTTTTGATTAAAAAGTAAAAACCTTTTTGGCAAGGAAAAACCTTGTTAACCCTTATAAAAGCAAGGACTGTGCAAGAACCATTGCTTAAGCGGACGTGCAAGAACCTTTGCTTATAGGGGGGACTGTGCAAAAACCCATTGCTTATACCCAGACTGTGCAAAAAACCCATTGCTTTGGGGGGGACGTGCAAAAACCATTGTTATAGAGACTGTGCAAAAACCATTGTTTAAAATTAAGGCAGAGGGGTTAAAAACCTTTGGGTTATGGGGCAGGGAAACCTTTTTTGGCCAAAAAACCTTGTTTATAGAGCCTGTGAAAGGGAACCATTGGCCTTAAAAAAAGCAAGGATGTGCAAGAACCTTGGGTTTATAGTGACTGTGCAAGAACCATTGTTATAAAAATTCAAAAAAGATTTTTGCAAGGAAAACCTTTGTTATAGCGACTGGAAAGGAACCATTGCTTATGCAGCGGGTGCAAAAACCTTTTGTTATAGCAGACTGTCCCAAAGGAACCTTTGCAAAAGGAGGCCAAAAACCTGTCCCAAAAACTTCCCCTTTAAGCAGATGTGCAAGGAACCATTGCTGAAAGGACCCCAAAAACCTTGTTGCAAAAAAAACCCCTTGCTTAAGCAGACTGTGGGGGGCCATTGTTTAAATACCCAGATGTGCAAAAACCCTTTCCCCTTATAGCGGCCCGTGCAAAAACCATTGCTTATAGCGGAAAGGGCAAAAAACATTGCTTAAGCGGACCTCCCAAAAACCCTTTTCTTAAGAAACTGTGCAAAAACCATTTGTTTTAAAGGGGACGGGTGCAAGAACCATTGCTTTAAAAAAAGGAAACCGGTGTAAAAAACCATTTTTTGGCCTTAAAAATTTTTATAACGGGAAACTGTGAAGAACCATTGCTTTTTGCGGTCTGTCCCAAAAACCCATTGCTTAAAAAACAGCGGTGCAAAAAAACCTTTGGGCTTAAAACCCCGTTGCCCCAAAGAACCATTTTTAAAACAGATGTGCAAGAACCATTGTTTTAGCGGACCGTGCAGGAAAAAATCGCTTATACCGGCCCCGGGGATGGCCAAATAGGGCCCAAACCGGGCATTTGCCCGGCGGGCCTGGGGTGGGGGCAGCAGGGGGGCTCGGAGGGGCCTGCCGGGGGGTCGGTGTTTCCCCCGGGGGGCCCCCGAGGGCCGGGCACGCACGGGGGCCCGCAATGGGTGCATTTGCGAACGGGCCCCCTTTTGCCAGGGGGGCGGCGGGCCCCCCTCGCGGGCAGGGCCGGGTAGCCCCCTGCTTTGGCCTTGATCCCCTTATACTGCCCCTCCCAAAGGGCGATTCCCTTCCCTTAACGGTAACTCCCTTGCCTACCATTATATTGCCCCTCCCTTTGGGCCTGTTACTGCCCCTGCTACCCTAATTCTGCCCTCCCCTAGGATTTTTAAAGCCTCTGTTTCCCCTTTACCCCCCCGGGCCTGCCTTTTACGCTTGACCTTTTCTTATGCCCCGGGCCACCCTTTTAACTGGCCTCCCTAGCTGTTTTACGCCCTGCCTTCCCTTTTTTAGCCCTGCGGGCTGTATCCCGCCCTGCCTCCCCCATTTCCCCCGCCTGCCGATACCCCCTTGTTCCCCCAAGGGCCCCAACCTTGTTTAAGCCCCTGCCACCAAAAGCCCTCCTGCTTATACGCCTCGCCCCCCAACCGCCTCCCCCTAGCTGTTATGCTCTGCCTCCCAAACGCCGCCGCTGTATGTTGCCCCTGCTCCCCATTAATGCCCCTAGCCTGAATGTTGCCAGTAATTTTATGCTCGGGCCTCCCTGTATACTGTTTGCCTAGCCGTATATGCCCTGCCCCTTATCTGCCCCTCCAGCCTGTTACGGCCTCTGCCTCCTGTTTTACTGCCCGCCTCCCCTTATACTGCCCTTACCATTTGTTCTGCCCTCCCTGCCTTTTTTCTCCCCTCCCCTACCCTTATACTCCCCCTGCCTACCTTATAATCCCCTTGCTAGCCTGTATATGCCTCTGCCCCCCCTATATACCCCCCCTGCCTAGCTGTTTTACTGCCTCTGCCTACCTTTATGCCCCTGCTCCCCCTATATACTCCCTGCTCCCCTATACTGCCCCGCCTACCTTTTTCTGCCCCTCCCTAGCCTGTATACTGCCTCTGCCTCCCTTATACTCCCCTGCCTGGCCTTATACTGCCCTCCCCAAACCCCTTTATATCCCGCTGCCTGCCTGTTACTGCCTCTCCCCCCCTTATACTGCTCGTAGCCTGTAACGCTCTGCCTACCTATTATCCCCCTGCTGCCTGTTGCTCCCCTGCCCCCCCCTATTACGCCCTGCTAGCCTGTTATTTTCCTTCCCCTACCCTATATATTTGCCTCTGCCTAGTGTTCTGCCTCTGCCTAGCCTGTTTACTGCCCCGCCTCCCCTTTTAAAACCCCCCCTACCTGTTATCCCTCTCCCTGCCTGTTTAGCTCTTCCTCCCTATATACTCCCCTTCCTAGCCGTTTACCCCCTTGCCTCCTTTTTTACTGCCCCTCCCCCTCCCCTATATACTGCCCCTGCCTAGCCTGTATACTGCCTCGCCGTGTATTATCCCTCTGCCACCTTTAAATCCCCCTGTAGCCTGTATACCCCTTCCCACCCGTTACTCCCCCTGCCTCCCCTATATATACCCCTGCCTACCCATTATGCCCGCCTAGCTATTATCCCCCTGCCTCCCTGTATACTGCCTCTGCCCCCCCTATAACTCCCCCTGCCTGCCTGTATTTGCCTCTGCCTCCCTATATACTTCTTGCTACCCTGTTACTGCCTCTCCCTTTCCCTGTATACTCCCTTCCCTTTCCCCTATATGATCCCCTGTACCCTGTATACTGCCTTGCCCCCCCTATTTCTCCCCCCTCCCTCCCCCTGTATATTGCCTCTGCTAGCCTGTATACTGCCTCTCCCTAGCCTATATATGCCTACCCTATATACTGCCCTCGCCGGTTATACTCCCTTACTGCTGTTATGCCTACCCTATATTGCCTCTGCTAGCTGTATATGCCTCTGCCTGCGTATACGGGCCCTCCCTAGCCTATATACGCCTAGCCTGTATACTGCCTTGCCTGCCTGTATATGCCTACCCTTATACTCCCCCGCCTGCCTATATCTGCCCCTCCCGGGCTTAAGTGGCCCCTGCCGGCTAATTTCTGCCCTTGCTGGTGATATAGCCCTCCCTATTATTACTGCCCCCCCTATCTATATATGCCCCTCCCTGGCTATATATGCCCTGCTGCCTCTAAGTGGCCTCCCGGCATTATGCCCCTGCCTGGTTTTAATCTGCCCCTGCCTACCTCTAAGGGGCCCTGGGCTTTCTCCCCCCGACTCCCTCTAAGTGGCCTGCCTGGCTTATACTGCCCCTGCTCCCCTTAAGTGGCCCCTGGGGCATTATCCCCCTGCTCCCTCTAAGGGGCCCTGCCTGGCTTTTTACTGCCCTGCCTTTTAAAGGGGCCCCGCTTGGTATATACGCCCCTGCTGCCTCAAAGGGCCCCTTTCCCTGGCTATATATGCCCTCCCTTCCTCAAAGTGGCCTGCCTGGTTATTAATCCCCTCCCTCCCCATAAGTGGCCTCCCCTCCCCCACTTATGGCCCCGCCTGGTACATAGGCCTGATGTAATTACTCCCCCTGGCCCTTTTAAAACCCTTTGGTAATTAAGGGGGGCCCCCACCTGGCTTTTTATGGGGGGCCCCAGCTACCTGGCTAGTTACTGGGGGCAGCCCCATACCTGGCTATTACTGGGGGGCCCCAGTCCCTGGCTAGTTACGGGGGGACCCCCAGTACCTGGCTAGTTACGGGGGGGACCCCCGCTACCGGGCTATTTACTGGGGGCGCCCAGCTACCGGTGTTTATGAGGGAGCCTTGCTCCCTGGCTGTACTGGGGTGGGCCCCTTCTCCTCCCAAATTAAGGGAGGGGGGTCTGTTTATCTACCTAATGGGGGTCTACCTATTTACCTGCCATTTATCTAAATTTTTTAAATTTTAAATTTTTTGGGGTTAACGTTTTTGGGGGAATTGATGGGAAAAGTGCGGGAAAAGGGGAGGATTTAAAGATGTATTTGTTGTAAATTTAAGGGAGGGTATATAGTGACGTAGAAGAAGACTTGCATTCTGTAGGACAGAGAAAGAAGGAAGGGGAAGAAAATTCTTAGAGATTCAAGAAATTGCAAAGGGAAAGGAAGAACATTGCTTAAAAGCGGACCGTGCAAGAAATTTCTTTTGGGTTTTTAAAATTTTTTTTTTTTTTTTTTACAGATGTGGCCATTTTTAAGATGGCAAGACCTTGTTTAAACGACCAAAAATTTCATAAACTGTGAAGAACCCATTGGGTTTTAAAAAGAGTGCAAAAACCATTTTAAAAGCTTGTTTTCAAAAACCATTTTATCGCGGCCCTTGCTTTACCCGACTGTGCAAGAACTTGTTATCAGACGGAAAAACCATTTCTTAAGCGATGTGCAAAAACCCTTGCTTAAGCAGATTAAAACCTTATATCAACTTTCAAAACATTCTTATACTCAAAACTTTCTTAACCCACAAAACCCTTCTTATCAACCAAAAAAGATTTCCCCATTCCAAAATGCAAGAAAAACCCTTTTCTTATCGACTGTGCAAAACCTTGTTATGCGACTGTGCAAAAACATTGTTTTAAACGACTTGCAAAAACTTTGTTAAGGGACTGTGCAAACTTGTTATAAGAGTGCAAGAACCATTGCTTAACAGACGTGCAAGAACCATGCTTAAGAGATGGCAAGAAACCCTTGCTTATAAGACGTGCAAGAACCATTTCTTTAAAGACGTGCAAAAAACCATTGCTTTTGGAGATGGCAAGAACCCTTGTTATACGAATTGCAAGAAAAATTCTTTTAAAAAAAATGTGCAAGAACCCTTGCTTAAGCAGACTGGCAAGAACCTTGTTAACGGACTGTGCAAGAACCATTTTTATACAGACGTGCAAGAACCATTGCTTAAGGGAGACTGTGCAAGAACCATTGTTATACAGATGTGAAGAACCATGTTATAGCGGACCGGCAAGAACCATTGCTTATAGAGTTTGCAAAAACCATTGCTTTTTAAGCAGACGTGCAAAACCTTGTTATGCGAGTGCAAGAACCATTGCTTAAGCGATGTGCAAGAACCCTTTTTTATAGCAGACCGGCAAGAAAAAAAAAAAGTAAAAAAAAAAAAAACTGGAAAAAAAAACCCTTTTTATAGCAGATGTGCAAGAAACCCTTGCTTATCGCTGTGCAAGAACCATTGTTTTTTCAGCTGTGCAAAAAACCTTGTTTAGCAGACGTGCAAAACCCTTTCTTAGGGGACGTGCAAGAACCTTGCTTTGCGACTGTGCAAAAACCATTGCTTATGCTGACTGTGCAACAGGGGTTGCTAGGGCCTTAAAAACTCGGGGGTCGGGCCCTTTTTTTTTTTTCTGGGTGGGTGGGTTAACGCATTTTTTAGCTATTTTGAACTGCGGTGTTTTTTTACAGAGAAAAAACCTTTTTGGTTTCCCGTGTTCCCCTCCCCTCTCCCCGCAGTATGTACGTAAAAATCACCAATGACAAATTTTTTTTCGAACTTCCCTTCAATTTTATAATACCCCTAAACAGTCACCAAAAAAATAAACTACCATGGAGCAAAAATTCCGGAGGTGATTTTTACTAAAACCCTCCCCACAAAACCAAAACCCCAAAACTTTACTATTAAGGTCAAAAAATCCTGCCAGACCCCGACCGAAAGCGCCCCCACATGTGACCATCAGTGTACACGGCTCTGTTTTAAATATACCCCGCCCTACAGTGACCAGTAGTGGTAGGGCACCGTGTACAAGACGCTGAGGACTGTATTACCCCCTACAGTGACCGTAGTGGTAGTTTCTATTGTATGTAGACTCTGCGAAATATTGGATTTTCACTGCAGTTAATTTTGTGATCACCCGGGGCGTCTTTTTGATCAGCGTCGTTCACTTTTCCCCTTTTTTTCCTCGGTTCCAAAATTCATGTGATTGCTCCCCGGGCCCAAAACTTGTCCCCGAGGATTTGGGGAAAAAAATATTTAGAAAACCTCACATTTCCAGAACTCCTTAATTAAGGTTAGGCTCCCCTCAGTTTGGTTATGGGGAACTGAAACAGTATATGGGGCCAAGGCAGGTAATGGGGCCAGGCGTAATTTTGGGGGGGGAAGGCAGTATTAGGGGGGCACAGGCAGTATATAGGGGCAAAGGCAGGTATATGGG